>CAXKVR010000807.1:0-29669 GCA_964058845.1 Carex sylvatica
TTGCTGACGTCATAAAAAAGTATCAGAGACTAGTGGAACCGGTCACTGATACCCAAAAACTGGTCGTTGATGCTTCTATCAGCATTTTGTTTGTATATTTTGTTATTTACAGTTCTCCATTACATTTCAACATACAACATTACATCAAATAACACAAATAAGACAACAGCTAACATATTAATTCCATATTAATTCATATCACATTTACTAAATAACACAATAATAATACAACATTATCTAAATATCACATTTTGACAATACTAATTACATGAGCTAATTCCACAAACACTAAAATCTTCTTGTGACCTAGAATTAATTGATAACCTGGTCATGAAGGTTCTTGTTGACAAGCTGTAGGTGGTTTGTCTGAAAAAAGATGCAATTACATTTGTTACATCATGCTAAATTCTGTATAATATACTGTTTTTATATTTTTGAAAAGTCTAACTTTGAAAATAGTTAGAAAATAGCAGAAAAAATTCAAATGAAAAAAACTTTGGCTCTAAACCACTTGTTTTTTTGTCCTCTATCTAACTGTATAAGTGGATTTTGGATTTAGACTTTTAATCAGTCTGCACTGGCTGATCTGTCACAGGAGGTCAAGAAAGGATCGTAACCAACTTCAAAAATTCATTCCAAGAGTCTTACTAAGCCAAATTTAATGTTCTTTATATGAAAATTCTCAGGACATGGTGTTCTATATTCTGGTAAAGTTTTATAAATTTTGGGGCTTCTTAACTATACCAAACAGTAGGCTAAACATAGGGGTAAACTGGGAACAGTGCTGTCATTTTTGCTGTTTTTTCCCATTTCAAAGGCTGAACTTCAAAAATTCATTAAAAATAGCAAAAATATCCAAATTGATCAAAATTTGAGCCTAAACTGCATGAAATTAAATCCTTTATCTGTCTGTCATATTTATTTTACCAGAATCAGAGTTTATGTTGTCTGATTTGCCAGTTTTCAGCTGTTGCATACACAAAGTCAATCCTAGTTAGATTTAAAAGGTTAAGTCAAAATTTGCAGTTCAATCACCCACTTATGTCAGAATTGCCCCACAATCCTAAATTCAATATAACAAAAGCCCACAAAAAAAAAAAGGAAGTTACCTCAAGCATGGGGCTATCTTTTGGAATATTGCATGCTATAACAATATTGAGTCCAGTTCTTAAAACTGAAAATAAAAGTATATATATAATCAAAATAAGAATGTAAACGTTAAAATAAAGCATCATGAATTTAACCAAAAAGAAAAACAAGAACCAAGATTGATATGCACCTAAGCGGCAGGCCATGCTTGAGCCAGTATTGTTAGAAGTGTCTCCTAATATAGAGGTCACACTAACCATATTGCTTTTGAAATTGCAACTTGGTGTAATTTGTTGGAATTTCGGTGGATGAATAAAACAGAGACAAGACAAGAAGAATTCTGCTTTCAACAATTTTCTTATTTCTGGAATTCCTTTATTTCCGAATACTCTGATCTCTATTACAAGTGCTGTATTTAAGCACCACACAAATCTATTTTGGAAACAACTAACCCACATCAGCCACTAAACCTATTACAAGTACTTTCCATATTTAAAACACCCACTAACTTAATTAATCTAAATATAGAGATACTAAATCTGGTTTACTTGACAAACCAGTTTTTTATTTTTAGTGCACCACTAACTCTTAATTTCGGACACACAATCAATTAACACAGAATTCTATTTTGGGATACTTGTTTCAACACTCCCCCTCAGCGGTAAAACGATTACATCTGGGATACACCTATGTGTTTCCTGTTGAGCTCAAACTTCTCCTTTGTTAGCACCTTCGTAAATATGTCTGCAAACTGTTCGTCAGTTCGACAAAACTTCAACTGCACTTCTTGTTTCTCGACTGCATCTCTAGTGTAGTGATACTTGATGGCAATGTGCTTTGTTCTGTCATGGCTGATTGGATTCTCACTGATTGTTATGGGAGATTTGCTGTCACTATAGATAGTGACTGGTTCCTCCATTTTGCTATGACATCCTCCAATATTCTTTTGAGCCAAATGGCCTGTGCAACGGCTCTTGCTGCTGCAACGTATATAGCCTCGGCTGATGACAAGGCGACCACCGTCTGTTTCTTGGATGACCATGAGCAAATACCTGATCCAAGCAAGAATGCATAGCCTGAAGTACTCTTCATGTCGTCTTGGCATCCCGCCTAGTCGCTATCGGTGTAACCAATCAGCTTTGAGTTGCTGATAGGTTTGTACCATATGCCATAAGTAACAGTACCTTTGATGTACCTTAGAACTCGTTTTGCCGCTGTAAAATGTTTCTGAGTAGGACAGTCCATATACCTTGATAAAAGACTTGAGCTGAACATGATGTCAGGCCTTGTTGCAGTAAGATACAATAAACTTCCAACTAAACTGCGAAATTCAGTTAGATCTGATTTTGCCGAACCATCTTCCTTCTTGAATATTTCAATTGGAACAAGTGGTGTTGTGACACTCTTGCAATCTTGCAACCTATTCTTTTTCAATATGTTTTTAGCATATTTCTTTTGAAATATGAATATCCCATCTTCAGCTTGAACCACTTCTATACCTAAGAAGTATTTCATCAATCCAAGGTCACTCATTTCATAAGTGTTCATCATGACTCCTTTAAACCTCTGCATCATTTCTTCACTGTTGCCCGTGTAGATTAAATCATCTACATATAGAGCAACGATTAAAATCTGAGTACCTCTTTTCTTGACATAGAGAGTAGGTTCGGACTTGCTCTTCTCAAACTCATTTTGCAGGAAATATTTGTCAATTTGACTGTACCACGCTCTTGGAGCCTGTTTCAGTCCATAGAGTGCCTTCCTCAATTTGTAGACTTTGTTATCTCCCCCTTGAACTGAAAAATCTTCGGGTTGCTCAACAAAAATTTCTTCGTTAAGCTCTCCATTTAAAAAGGCTGATTTGACATCTAGTTGATAGATGCGCCACTTTTGCTGTGCAGCTAGGGCTATGACAGTACGGATTGTTTCTAAACGTGCAACTGGTGTGTATGTCTCAAAGTAGTCGATTCCAGGTTTTTGCTTGAACCCCTTTGCAACAAGCCTTACCTTAAACTTTTGAACTGAACCATCTGGATTCAGCTTGGCCTTGTATATCCATTTAACACCAATTATACTTCTATCGGTTGGTCTGTCCACTAACTCCCATGTTTTATTTTTTTCAATCATCCCAATTTCTTGCTCCATGGCTTCTCTCCAATTTTCTTGCTGTTTTGCTTGCTCAAACGATTGTGGTTCAACCATCAAAAAATTGCATCTTTCTGTCCTTTCATAAATTTTAGCCAAGGTTCTAACTCTACTTGGAGAAACTTCTGTTGTAACATCAGGATGCTGTGAACCGGAGCTAATGGGTTGCAAATTAGAAGCATTTGGTTGCGGGTTTTCTTCTGGTTGCGGGTTCTCTTCAGATTGCGCAGCTGAACTGCTGCTGGGGTCTCGGCTGGGTGTGGTTTGTGGTGTTTGACTTGGAACTGCTACATTTGGTATGGTTTGGACATCTTGGTTTTGAAGTATGATGATTGGTGTTTGTTGACATGTGGGTATTTGGTTATTTTCCCAATCATAGACTTCTTTCTCATCAAAGATGACATCTCTACTAACAACCAATTTTTTCTTCTCAAGGTTATACAATCTATACCCTTTGGTGCCATCCGAATATCCCATAAAAATACAGCGTTCACTTTTATCATCAAGTTTAGATCTATTTTCCTTTGGCACATGTGCATAGCATACTGAACCGAAGATTTTCAAATGGCTAATATTCGGAGTGGTTCCGCTCCATGCTTCAATTGGAGTTTTATTTGGTACGGCTATTGTTGGACTTCTATTTTGGATATAGACAGCCAAGGAGACTACTTCTGCCCATAATTTTAATGGCATACCCTTGTCTTTGAGCATGGCTCTTGCCATTTCTACTATGGTACGGTTTTTCCTTTTAGCTACACCATTTTGTTGAGGGGTATAGGCAGTTGTGAGTTGTCTTTTGATTCCATAATCTTCACATAATTTAACAAATTGATTGGATATATATTCTCCACCTTTGTCACTTCTTAGCACCTTGATTTTGAAATTACTTTGGTTCTCAACTAGAGCTTTAAAGTTTTTGAATGTATCAAATGCTTGTGACTTTTCTTTGAGGAAATAAACCCAAGTCATTCTAGTAAAATCACAAAGATAAGAAAGCACCAATTTTGTCCGTCTGATGGTGTTTGCATTTTACCACAGATGTCGGTGTGAATTAACTCCAATGGTGAGCTTGCCCTCCATGCACCCTTTTTTGGAAAAGAGTTTCGATGTTGCTTGCCTCGAATGCATCCTTCACATTTTTGACAGTTTGTGTTGATTTCGGGTAGCCCTTGCACCATCTCTTTTGCTTGTAGCAGTTTGAGTGCTCTATAGTTGAGATGACCGAACCTTTTGTGCCAAAGAACTGACTCATCAACTGTTTTGGTTTGAAAAACCAGATGTGGAGTATGCTTCAATTGTAACACGAAATTTCTTTTGTCTTCCATTCCAATATTCGCCAGCACTTGGCCATGCCGATCAATTATCCTGCAGCCATGCTTCTCAAAATGCACTGCATAACCATTTTGAACCAGTTGCCCCATGCTTAGCAGATTCTGCTTCAAGTCCGGTACTAGGAGCACATCCCTTATCAACCGTGAACCCATCTTAGTATGTATTGCCACGCTGCCCTTGCCCTTGGCTTGAACCAATGCGCCATTTCCCATTCGAACATTTGTTTCAAATGAGGTGTTGATTTCATGGAAGATCTGATGATTGCCGGTCATATGACTTATACATCCGCTGTCTATATACCATATGTCGCCTCTTTCTTCACTAGCAGATTGACATGCATAGAAGATTGTTTCGGAATTCTCCCTCTGTTCTGAGAAGTTGACTTGAGCAGGAGGTGGCTGTGATTTATTGGGTTGTGGAGAGCTGTTTGTTCTGCAAAGACAAGCTATATGGCATTTCTTCTTACATTTGTTGCATTGTTTGGTAGTCCAACAATATTTTGTATCGTGGCTATCCCTCTTGCATATTTCACACCATCGGTTGGCCTTACTAGATTCTGCATTCTCATCTGTTTCTGTTTTTTTAAGATTTTCTATTTTCGGAAAATTCCAGATTTGAAGACTGGACTTGCTTTGAATGCGTTTTCATTAGACATGTATCTTAGCAATTTTCTCTCTTCATGCGCTTCAAGAGAACTAATCAACTGTTGTATGGGTAAGGTTTCAAGGTCTTTGGGCTCCTCTATAGCCGTGACTATAGAGTAAAAACTCTTAGGAAGGCTAATCAACATCTTTTCTACAAGCTTCTGTTCGGTAATATCTTTACCACCAAACGAACGCATTTGATTTACTAAATCCATAACTTGTGAAAAATACTCTTTTACCTTCTCTGAATCTTTCATTTGCATGTTTTGGTATTGCCTTCGTAAGGTTTGTAATTTGACAACTTGCACCTTAGCTGATCCTTTGAACTCTTGCTGCAACATGTCCCAAGCATCCTTTGATTTGGTTGCGTTGATGATGCGTGAGAAGATGTTTTCTACTATACCTTGTTGAATAAGGAATAGCGCTCATGCATCTTTCATCTTGTCTTCCTTCAACTTCCTTTTTTCTTCTTCTGTTTGTTGGTATACCCATCTTCAACGATATCCCACAAACCTTGTGAGAGTAGTAGAGTCTCCATCTTCACTTTCCATATGCCGTAGTTGTTACCGGTCAGCATAGGAGCTGGAAATTGCGCCATGTTTGCGCCTGAAGACATTGCTTCAATGCTTCGTCGATGGGAGATTTTCTTCTACTCTTTGGATTGCGCCCTTTATGGCTCTGATATCAATTGTTGGAATTTTGGTGGATGAATAAAACAGAGACAAGACAAGAGGAATTCTGCTTTCAACAATTTTCTTATTTCTGGAATTCCTTTATTTCCGAATACTCTGATCTCTATTACAAGAGCTGTATTTAAGCACCACACAAATCTATTTTTGGAAACAACTAACCCACCTCAGCCACTAAACCTATTACAAGTACTTTCCATATTTAAAACACCCACTAACTTAATCTAAATATAGAGATACTAAATCTGGTTTACTTGACAAACCAGTTTTCTATTTTTAGTGCACCACTAACTCTTAATTTCGGACACACAATCAATTAACACAGAATTCTATTTTCGGATACTTGTTTCAACACAATTGTGCTGAAACAGGGAAATGAATCTGGAACCACAGCAGGAATTAAAAATTAACATAAAGCAACAATGCCAATAGGTATATGTTCTGACTGGAACTATCTAGCATCAAATTGCTATTGTACCAATCATTACATATTTTTATTTCGATCTTTTCCATGAGGCTGAACCAGCAGGCATGATTCTGGTATAAACCTGTACTGAAACTCATGCTTCTAACTAAAAGGGTAGAGTGCTGTTATATTTGTATTATTGAAAATTACAATGATGAACTGTTATTTTCAAAAATTGTTTTACCTGGGTGACAATAGCATAGAGTGGTAGAGTGCTGTAACTACAAAGGACTTGAATAATAACCCTGAAAAGAAAATTAAAATTATCAAGAAAATCTGATATGCACCAGGATTATGCGCTAATTTACCTTAAAAAAGGAGATGGCGAGAGCTGAACCAATCTGTGTAGCCAAGGCCGACCACTTCCATCAATTTTGTGAACTGTATCAATGGATCATGTGTATTAATCCAATTTATTTGCTAAGTTATAATAGGTATACAAGGTAGCATGATATTTAACAAGGTTAGAAGTAGATACCAAAGAAATAGATACCAAAGGTTAGAAGTAGATAACAAGGTTAACAGTATAATTTTGGGCATAAAAAATGTGCAATAATGACCAATTGCAACATAATTCTGCTTCATTATCACCAATTTTGACAAAAATTAAACAACTCGAAATTAAAAGGGGAAATATATCAGATTTTTGCCTCAACCTAAGATAAAGAAACAACTAAAACAAATTAGAACTTACACTCAGAATTGATCAGAGAAGTCGAGAAGAGCTTGCTTGTTCCACGATGGGGTCGATCTGGCGAGTTTGTGCTCGCGCGTCTGTGCTGGCGCGATGGGGGTCTGAGCAATGGGTGATGGTTAGGCGAGAGAGCAAGAGAAAGAAAGGATGGTGAGGTGAGAGTGCTAGAGAGAGAAAGGATGGTGCGGCGAGAGAGTGAGAGAGAGAAATCGAGGGTTTTCCCTCTGGTGGGCGGGAGTGAGAATTGATCTGGCGCCTTATTATTTTTTTTACTCCAAATTTCAGCGATCAAACAAAAAAAAACTTTCAGCGACCGGTATTAGTGCCGGTCGCTGATACAATTGGTCGCTTGATTTTGGGTGAATTTTTTTTTTTTTTTGAGAAATTGAGTATCTGCGACCGGTGTCAGCACTGGTCGCAGAAACTCAGTTCTGCTGTAGTGTGGTAGAGGGAGGTGGAAGAGGAAGGGAGAATGATGAAAAGAATAAAAGTTGTTAAAAATTATAGTTATAGTTAGAACAGAAAGTTAGTTATTTGAGGGAAGAAATAAGTGATAGATAGGTGGGATAAAGTATAATTGCACATTTTTTTACGTTAATTTTATGGATTGATTGGTATTGTTCTGATTGCAAATTTCACTGAAAATGCACTAACTTCCTAAAATTGATATGTTGGCATTCATTACTCATGAGCATGGGACACGCAGATCTGTTGTCATGGGCTGCCTAAAATACCCTTGTAATTGTCAACGAATTTGCTCACATACAACAGCTAGCTTTATATAATGATTTATAACAACGACAGGTCAGCAGCAAGCAAAGTATCGTGCGGATGGTAAAGCATGTGAAATTTGTCAGAGATCACATCTATTATTTATTGTAATATATGGATTTGATTGATATTGTTCTGATGTCAACTTGACTAACCCCAAATACACTAACAACTTACTAAATAAAATAACCAAACCTACTATTTGTTTGTCTATTTTAGGTCAGCAGCAATGTAACCAAATGAAACCCAATATACCTGAATTAACCTTCCCAACAAATTTAAGCTAAGCATGATAATGATCCAAGTCAAATCTAAAGGACTTCAATGTCCCTAAACTAGGCAAACACAGCAAAGTTTATAAACTTGACCTAAGGACAACAATATCCCTAAACTAGACAAAGACTGTAATGTCTCTAAATTAGATATATATAGACCGCCAAGTCTCTAAATTAGATTCAAGGACCGCAATATTCCTAAACTAGCAATGAACCGTGATAGACATAAATTATATACACATTCGATCTAATTTTTATCACGAAATAATACAAAATATCTTGTATTTTGAATATAAAAATAATAGAATACACCTAGAATCAAGTTATTGTGTTTGCTCATTTTAATTTGCAGGAAATGAAGAAAAATGCTCAGTGCAAACGCACGGTTTTTGACCTGGATGCACGCCAATTTTAAAAAGGTATAATAAGCTATGCATCAAAATCCATGCGGATGAACGGATATCGATGCAGCCGCACTCTGGTCGCACAGAAAAAGTCCAAGCGCAGTGCGGATGCACTGTAGCAGCCAGTGTGGGTGGCCTGGCCACACTGCATCAGAAACAGAACTGGAGCCTGAACTTAAAATAGGCACAACTTTTGACTCGTAACTCTGTTTTGGGCATATAACCACTTTTCGGAAAACTAGCAAGAAGATCTATAATTTGAGAAGCATAATGTGAACACACTTTGGTCGCAGACAACCTAAAAACGCATTTTCGATGTGTTTTTCTATTTTCGGAACTACTGGCCAGGTTTCAAGGGCTAAAAGTAGACATGACAAATCTGCGAAACATGTAAAGATAGCACCCACTAACCCCACATTCTAGGCTCCAAATTGGATATGGTCTTTAGCTATAAAAGGGGGGGTTCATGCTCCATTCAAGGCATCTCTTCACAAAGATCAATCTCATCTCTCAAAATCTCTTCTCCACCAATACTTAGCGTAAAATTCTGCAATCAAGGAAGCAATTCAAGGAGGAGGAGGAAGAAGAAGATTTCAAAAAGAGGGCAAAAATAAGAGTTCTTCATATAGAGAATGGTGTAATCTATTTCTCTATTTAATTTCTCTTTATTTTATGCCAATCTTTGTAATGAATCTTTTGTTGAATTCTTACATCTCCATGAGAGGCTAGTTTTCTCTCTAGGAGTTTAGGTCAATGCATGAACTTGCTTAATTTTATCTTATTCGGATATTTATTTTTATTATGATTGTTTTATGGGATATGATTGTTAATTTCTGTGATTTATCATTTTTGTTGATTACATAGTTTTGTACTTGCAATCGAAGTAATCCCACTATGGAATCTCTTTGTAATGCAAAGAATTCAAAGAAGTTAGGATGAGAGAAGAGTACCAAATTATGAACACATATTATCTTAGGATTTGGATTAGAAGCGACCGTACTTTGATATCCAAACCCGAAACTATAGAAGTTAAGGGTTAGGGTTTGGTGATGAACGAAAGTAAAGTCAAACCCTTACTTAGGACACCTAGATTGATTAAGTATTGATATGTATTTTGTGTGAACGTGATTGTTAAATATTCCTTTAGGGTGATGACAGCCCTAAAATCCGAGGAACATTAACCCAACCCACCAAAATACTTATCAATAATTAATTGAAATAGGCTAACAAGAGCTTAATGGGTCTAAATAGCTAGGGTGATGAACGACGGTGAAGTCTGAAACTATCTAGGCACGTTATTAATTCACGAAAGTGACCCATTTTAACACTTTAGGTTAGAAACCGTGTCAAATCATACATGAATTTAAACAATACCGAATAGATGGAATTAGCAATGGATTGTAAACCGAATGCCCCTAGATCTTTCAAATTCTTGAAAGCAACGAAGATTTTATTTTACTTTTCTTTTTTACTTTAATTATATTAAAACTCTTTCTCCGGGTATTGAACCTGAACTTAGGATTGTTAGAACAGACCCCCCCCCCATTTAATTTTACTCACCGATTGCTTACTTGAAAAGAGTTTCTGCATGAATTTTTTTTTTTACAAACATTGAAAGCTAACTCATAATTCTCATATTTAAACCATTAACTATAACAAATTATAAATATTGAAAGCTAATGTAAATAGCATTGAAACCTAACTAATAATCCACCTTTTTAAACAATTTACTATAACAAATTAGAAGCATTCAAAACTAACGTACAAACCATATAAATCTATTCACTTTATAATTTAAACATCAATTAACAAATAAAACTAAGAAATAAAAGTATTCAGTAAAAAATTCTCAAACTTACTATGCTGTAAGGATTCATATAAAACCAATGAAAATCCACTGGAGTTTCCTGTTGCATTAAATAAAGTGCAACTTCAATAATTTGCATGAAGAAAAGTACCCATTAATGTATTTCTCTTTATTTTTGCGTAATGCTTCATAAAAATATAAAAGAATTATATTAATCTCATATCTCAGAAGAGATAAATTATGCACTAGACATCAACTCCTTAAGAGAATCATACTTGCACCGAGCCGAACAATTATCACGAGCTCTGAACCCACACTTTTGAAGGTCCTCAAGTTCTGAACCTTGCAACCAAAGAGTGAAGTTATCAAGAAAAAAAAAAGATAAAAGGAAGACAAAGAGTTCATTTCTTATGAATATAATAATAGTTACTATGAGATGCTTCCAAGAGACGGTACCGAAATGTCAGTTTATTAAACATGTTAACCTCTATTTTAAAGCATTAAAATTACAATTTCTTAAATAACCTAAGAAATAAAATATAACAGCTATAATTAACTGACGTAATCATTTAATAATCACGTAAGAACGATATAACCCTTAATTATGAGTATTAAATGGTAACACGAGCCTAAATAGTTACAGAAAAATAATACAATATCAGTGTAATAATTAAGCATATAAATCACAATTATTAAGCATATAAATTTCAAATATTAAGCATATAATTATCAATTCATTTCACACTTCATCTAATTCAATTGGAACATGCAAATATCAATTAATAAGCATGTAAATCTAAACAACAAAACATAAAAAAAAAAAAAAATAAACTACAAGCAAATAATAATACTCATTCAATTTAATACATACAATTCTCAATTGTTAAGCATGGACACCTGACATATTGAGCATCTGATTCGAAATAACTAAACAAAATATGTGTAATACAAAACAATTCATGATGTACAGATCAATAAAATTATAAATAATATTTTTAAGCATGTTAACCTTACATACTATGCATGAAAACGTCCAACATCAAAATTGATTCATATTAATTATTTGCATATCATCAATCAATTAGAAGAACTTCAAATCTCGAACAAATCATCATGAAAATTCAACCTGCACATATTAAGCACCAAGGTAATCAACACTAAACCACTATAAAAAAAATAACATAATTAGATTAAATAAGACAAAATTTCAGAAAATACATACTTACAATACGAAGATATATTACACCATTGAATAGATCTCGAACAAATTCAAGAATATTGTAGCACAAACAGATCATCAAAGCACAATAGATCGCTTTCAAATTATCAAAATACATCGCTTTCAAATTATAATATGACCACAGCGACTCCAGATCTAAGAAAAATACACCTATCAAACAACAGATCGAAAAAAGTAGCGTCGCCACCGTCCGTAGATCGGAGAAACAAGATCAATGAACATTTCATTTGAACATTGCTCAGCTCGGATAAGAACATTGATCTACGATGGAAAGCACAAAGAGGAAGAAAATAGAGAGAGAAGAAACGAAGCAAAACAGAAACAAAATGGAGACTATTTTTTTAGTTATTAAATATCAAAAACTGTTAAACACTGGAACGTTAATATTTATACTTATCATTAAAATTAGAACAAATTCCCGAGCTAATCATTATAATTTGTACTTTAAAGTATACTAAAGTACTTTAAAGTATACTAAAGTACTTTAAAGTACTTATAACTAGTTTAACTAGTTAAAGTACTTAAGTAGTTAGCAAATGATTAGAGGACCGTTAACAAGCTGGGGGACTAGCTCGAGAATTGGTGATTACAGCTGCTCCTAACAAACTGTACACGAAATTAAAACGCAGGACAAAACCGAGCAAAGTTAACATTTAAAACAATCAAATTAAAACTGCGATGCGTTAATTAATGGAAAATTAATAAATTTCTGTTATTATCGGACGGTTAAATCTAATTAAACTAGTTCAGTGATGGGCTCAAATACAGTGACTCGGGTACCATAACATTTCTCAAAGTAAAAATCTCTATTTCGACCTCCTAATTGACTTTTTGCATCATATCGCTGAACACAAGGGATATTATTCAATTCTGGATGCACCTAACCTCCTGATTTTGTATTGATATATATTCGATCGGCAAGAGACGCATGGAATTAATAACAGGTATTATCAATTCATATAAAATTGCGTATTCATGTTTTTAGTCAAACATGAGGAATGGATCGAATCAAATCACCAAATCTGCATTTCTTTTTATAAATATCGATCCAGAATTGAATAAGCTCATGTGCTCAATGATATGATGCACAGGTGGCCAATCGCTAATACAAAAAATGCTACTATAAATGGTAAAAAAAAAATGGGCTTATGTACGGTTTTCCAATCATATTTATAGAAATCGTGTACAATAAGGTCTGTAAATTGTACATAGTTCTAAAACCGTGTATAAAACACTAATCACATTTTTTTTTAATAAAAACCATGTATAATTCATATTTGTTACACATTTTTTTACCAAAACACATCATACACTATTTTTAAAGTAAAACTGTGCATAAAAACACACATCCTACATTGTTTGTAATAAAAATATTTGTAGGATTCATTTGATTTTTCTCATAAAATATCAAATGAACTAAATGTGAATTCAAATTAAACTCTAGATCTGAATATGACAATTGCTAAAATAAATATAAAAAAATTATGAATAAAACCACAACACATACTGTACTAAAAACACTACAACAGTACATTTACCAACATATTAAAAATAATTTCAATTACACATTATTACTTACATGAATAACATTCTAACCAAAAATAATGAAAATATAACCAAAGAACCTTATATCTGTGACTTTATACATTTACATGCACAATGTCTAAGAAAAAGTATGGTAAAGGACAAAAGGTTCGGAAATTTGAAATAAAAATCTTAATCGGAGATTTCAACTCAAGTTTCAAGGATCTTCCTTTTGTTTTTTGGGGTTAAAAAATTAGGTTATACATCCAGGGCAAAACTGTTGATCTCCTCACGAGCTTTTTGAAAAGTGGTGATATAATGAAACTTTTTCGATGAAAATATCGCCTTTCTTGTCTTATCCCTCGTTCTAGCCTAGCTCGCTTGTTTAGATTTAATTACTTGACTTAGAGAATAAATGTTTTAGAAATGACTTGAAAAAATAGATAGAGATTCATTATAATATGAAGGCATGGATCGATGACGTAAAGATTTTTGCTTTTCTTTCATCACAGACATATTCTATAGTAAAACCATGTAAATTGTTGAAGCATTTGATACACTTCCGACTTTTAATAAAAATTGGAATGTTGCACAGTTTATTCGTATTGCATAATTATTGTATTAGTGATATTTAGAGCACATAACTAAAAATATTCGTGTGCACAGCAAATCTTATATGAATGCAAGGAAGAAAAATAAGATAAATTGACATGTTAAATTTCATTTACCAAAATTTATATGAGAGAACAATTAGCACAATCTATTTACCCAAATTGCATTCTTGAGCAGATGGCATTATTCATAAAATATTGCATATGTATACTTTTAGTCAAACATGAGGAATGGATCGAATCAAATCTTCAAATATGCATTTTTTATTTTTTATTAAAATCGATCCAGAGAGAAACCAATGATATATATGATGCTCAATAATATATATATATATAGAGAGAGAGAGATATATATCGATCCAGAATTGAATAAGCCAATGCATGTCCTCAATAATATGATGAACAGATGGCCAATTAGGATAGAAAGGACTAGATCCTTGCTTTAAACATAAATTATGAGATTATTTGTAATCTGCTCCGGAATACAATCTGGGTGATTAAATTGTGCAAAATACACGATCGTCGAGACATTTGGGATGACCGTTTTTTTTTGTGCAGAAACCGTCGTAATATTACGCTCTATACATGTAATAAACGAATAATTATATAATATTTTATTTCTTGCCCGAAAAAATTAAAACAAAACCAATAAAAATAAATTGAAATTGAGAAGGGTTCAAATACCTCAAGTATTTTATACCTCATGATATTTTATATTGTATATCTTTGATTTCATCAACGTGATATTCATACTAAAATATGCTAGGAGATGAAATTTTATAATTTTTGTAATTTTTTTACTATTTTTTAAGATAGGTACAAAATCACTATTTTTGGACTGTTCAAAAACAGTGATTACCTATCTAAAACAATAGTAATTTTTTTTCTAAAATTATAAAATTTCATCCCCAAGCTTAGTAAATTTTTTTCTGAAATTATAAAATTTCATCCCCAAGCTTATTTTAGTAGGATATCATATTGATGAGTGGTTCAGATCAACACATTGGACTTTGAAAAAGAAGATATAAAATATGAGGTATAATGAGGTATGAAAGGCATGGAGTATTGCAAGCCTCATTGAAATTTGATGAACCAATTAAATTTGATATGCGTTTATGGATAATCATGTACTAAATTTAGGTAAATAATTAAAAGAAAACTAACAAAAATAAATAAAAATTAACGAAACATGAAAATTTGATCTGCATTTATGGATAATCATATGTACCAAATAATAGCCAAAATTATTGCTTTTCAAACTTCCCATACACTACTACAAAATGCTAATTATATACCGTAAATCATGCCCGAAACTGACAAATTTTCAAAAGAGCAGTAAAAGGAGGAGGTGTGCATATGATAGGACTGAAATAAGTAGTGGTTTTCTCTATTATTTGACGTAAAATATTGTCTTACAATTGTTCATTTTATATAGAATTAGATTTCTTTCTCAATTTTACTTGATTTTGTAGAATTGCATATTTCAGATGTTATTAGGGCTAAAACAGACATAAAACAAAGCATTCTGGACACACTTGATCCCAGCAATGCGGTTGTCGATCATCCGATCATCCGCATGCAAGTGGAGACAGCTAAATGCACAAAGGTGCATCACAAACAGAGAAGAATGCGAAGTGCAGGAATTCCATGCGGATGAATTACACAACCGCATGCAATCCAGGAAAATGCATAGAATAACTGGCAGACAAGCAGTCACCAGGGGCGGAACTAGAAAATTTGAATGGGGGGCTAATTTATAAAATGTAATATGTGAAAAAGACAAAAAAAATAGTGTAATTAGTGAGAATTGAACCTATGACCTTGCACATACAAACTTGAGCTCAAACCACTAGACTACCATCGTACATTTGTTATTTTACGAGAGGAGCTAGAGACTATAAAAGTTCAAAAAACTCAAAAGTTTAACGAAATTTTAATATACATAATTACGAATTTTAAAATCATAGAGTGGCTTAGCACCTCCTGACATATACATAAATCCGCCCCAGACAGTCACAACCCTAAACCCTTAAACTGCATTCTTTTATCTCTAATACTCTATCCATTCTAGTGCACACAGTGACAGAGATCCAGAACTACTCATATATTACAAGAAGTTTATAGCCGACATTTTTAAAAATACCCAAAAAAAAAAAAATATTATTAAGAATAACAGGGTTGGAGTTGAAATTTTAAAAATGTCCAAACCGCCTCATTTTTTAGCGGTTAGGAATTTTAATTCCTAACCGCCCCATTTTTAGGAATTTTAATTCCTAACCGCTCCATTTTTCGGTGGTCCGAGATTTTTTTTTTTTTTAATTTTTTTTTTTTTTGTAAATCTGATTAACATAGCAAAACACTTTCAAAAATCGTGAAAATTGATCGACATGCAGTCTTGACATCGTCGAAAAGGACTATGAAGTTTCATACAAAATCTCCGAACAGGTATTGAGATATCGGCTCTCAAAAATTGTCCGAACTGCTGAATATTTCATTCTGAGCCCAATTTTGCACATCTGGTTAACATAGCAAAACACCTTCAAAAATTATGAAAATTGACCGACATGCAGTCTTGACATCGTCGAAAAGAACTGTGAAGTTTCATACAAAATCTCCGAACAAGTCTTGAAATATTGGCTCTCAAAAATTGCCCGAACTGCTGAATATTTCATTCTGAGCCCAACTTTGCACATCTGGTTAACATAGAAAAACACCTTCAAAAATTGTGAAAATTGACCGACATGCAGTCTTGACATCGTCAAAAAGGACTGTGAAGTTTCATACAAAATCTCCAAATAGGTATTGAGATATCGGCTCTCAAAAATTGCCCGAACTGCTGAATATTTCATTCTGAGCCCAACTTTGCACATCTAATTAACATAGCAAAACACCTTCAAAAATCGTGAAAATTGACCGACATGCATTCTTGACATCATCGAAAAGAACTGTGAAGTTTCATACAAAATCTCTGAAACAGGCCTTGAGATATCGGCTCTAAAAAATTATCCGAACTGCTGAATATTTCATTCTGACCCCAAATTTGCACATCTGGTTAACATAGCAAAACACCTTCAAAAATTATGAAAATTGACCGACATACAGTCTTGACATCATAGAACAGGGAATGTGAAGTTTCATACAAAATCTCCGAACAGGTCGTGAGATATCGGCTCTCAAAAATCTCCAACAGGAATGTGAAGTTTCAGCAGTTCGGACAATTTTTAGAGCCGATATCTCAAGGCCTGTTTCAGAGATTTTGTATGAAACTTCACAGTCCTTTTCGACGATATCAAGACTGCATGTCGATCAATTTTCACAATTTTTGAAGGTGTTTTGCTATGTTAACCAGATGTGCAAATTTGGGGTCAGAATGAAATATTCAGCAGTTCGGATAATTTTTTAGAGCCGATATCTCAAGGCCTGTTTCAAAGATTTTGTATAAAACTTCACAGTTCTTTTCGATGATGTCAAGAATGCATGTCGGTCAATTTTCACGATTTTTGAAGGTGTTTTGCTATGTTAATTAGATGTGCAAAGTTGGGCTCAGAATGAAATATTCAGCAGTTCGGGCAATTTTTGAGAGCCGATATCTCAATACCTATTTGGAGATTTTGTATGAAACTTCACAGTTCTTTTCGACGATGTCAAGACTGCATGTCGGTCAATTTGATTTTTGAAGGTGTTTTGCTATGTTAACCAGGTGTGCAAAGTTGGGCTCAGAATGAAATATTCAGCAGTTTGGACAATTTTTGAGAGCCGATATCTCAATACATGTTCAGAGATTTTGTATGAAACTTCATAGTCCTTTTCGACGATGTCAAGAATGCATGTCGATCAATTTTCACGATTTTTGAAAGTGTTTTGCTATGTTAACCAGATTTGCAAAAGAAAATTAAAAAAAAAAAAAAGTTCTCTGACCGCCAAATTTCTGTGCGGTCCGAAAAAAAAAAAAAAATCTCGGACCGCCGAAAAATGGGGCGGTTAGGAATTAAAATTCCTAACCGCCAAAAAATGAGGCAGTTTGGACATTTTTAAAATTTCAACTCCAACCCTGTTATTCTTAATATTTTTTTTTTTTTTTGGGTATTTTTAAAAATGTCGGAGTTTATAGACTTTAACCCTGTGTAAATGTACACTTTTCCTATAAATAAAAACCTCATTGTCTCGTCCTATTAAAATAAATACTGTCAACAAGAAGAGATCACCTCCATTTTTAAGTAGTTCGTACCAAATTAAAAGAACATCATAAGCAAAAAAATGGTGGACACAACAAAATCCACTATTGTAACCCCATCAGATGAAACCCCAAAGCACAAAATCTACCTTTCCAACCTTGACATAGTCGCAGCACGCGGCTACACTCCGACATTCTATGTGTACCCTTCAACGGGCATACCAGATTTCTTTCCCGTTGAGGCATTCAAAGCAGCTCTGGCCAAAGCACTGGTGATTTTCTACCCGTTGGCTGGTCGGCTGAGCCGAGACCCAGAAACCGGCAGACCCGAGATTGACTGCACAGGAGAGGGAGTAATTTTTTTAACGGCTGATGTGAATGAAACGCTTGATGATTTCAAGGATTTCGCACCGTCAACAGAGATGAGGAAGAAGCTTGTCCCAGTGGTCGACTCGGCAGACCCCCCTTGCATCATAATGGCGATCCAGGTTTGTTCATAATACTTTATTTTCACTTTTATTCATTTATTTTTTAACAAGAGTAGTTAGTAATACAACTCTTTGAATTTCTTTTTATTTTCCCCTTAATTATATCTTGGGGGAATTTCACGTATACCCCTCAAAAACTTCAAAATTACATATTTCCTTCCCTAAACTTTGAAATTACGTAATTCCCCATCTAAATTTCAAAAACTCACAAATTTTTCCATTTTATTATCTTTTATACTAAAACTCATTTTAAATTTATAAAATATCCATTTTACACTTTATTAAAAGCACAAAACACTCGTTGGTCTCAAATTTGAATCTAAAGAGTTCTTCTACTGTCCAAACTGTTTTAAGATCTGTGCATGCTAGATTAGCGCGAATCTTAAGTAAAATAAATATCTTAACCGTGGCTCCAAATTTGCTTTAGTATGTATACCTGAAGAAGCAAAGAACAACAAAAATCATATCCTATATGTTACTATCATTATGAACTTGTTACAAAAATTCTAGTTGCTAGGTTGAATAAAAAATAAACTCTAATCTGAATAGATAGGACCAAGAATTGTTGTGCCAATGATCCCCAATTTTTACAGGAAACAAATCTACTACGATCCGAATCCCTGCTACAGTACTCTGAAATCCCTGCTTTTTCAAATCTAACTGTTAATTTTTTTGAGATGCGTGCACAGAAAAACTAGCTATTTAGAGATGCATGTACAGAAAAAAATGAACGGTGAGATTTGAAAAAGTAGGAATTTCAGGGTACTGTAGCAGGGATTCGGATCGCAGCAGATTTGCTTCCGTTTTTACAACCCAAACTCCCAAAGTATATTATAGGTAATACAAGTTTAACATCAAGCATGACCACATGAGTTTGATCATTTTACTCTACCCACAAACTCAGTATTCCTAGATGCAATCTCTTAAACGTCAAGAAGAGGTTGTAAATGATGATAAAAAAAATAAAAAAAATATTAAATTAAATCTTAGGATCATTGAAATAGATGTAAATGATGATAAGAAAATAATATAAGATATTTCGGAGATACTAAATAACAAGTAAAATCGATTGATATACTTTTCCTTTGTTAATTAAAAATTCGTTTGGAAAACGTTATTAGCCAAACAAAGAATCAAGCACAGGTCACCTTTTCAACAACTTTTCTTGCATTTTTTTTCATTTTCTTTTCAATTGTTTTTTTCATTTTTTTCTACTCTTTTTTTTTTTCTATTTCTTTTAGGAGTCAACAACTTATTTTTTTACCAAAATAATTTATTTGTTCATAAGTACAAAACAAGTTTATGCCAAAAAAAAATCTTCTTTCTGATCTGATCCGGTCGATTCCTACCGTTTCATCTAATGCTGATTCTCCGAGCAAGTTACCGATTTTCAAGGGTGGAGCACGGCTTAAAACTATGAAGGTCAAATACATATGAGATCAATCATATATATAAATTTTTCTGCAAAGAATGGGGTGTCAATTTTAGAGTACCAGGACATTTTGCTGTAAATTATATAAAAAATCATCCACGAATACACAACTAAAAAAAATGCTGGTCAATTAACTTCATACCTCCTTACGAGATAGGAGTAGGTCCGATGGGCATTGGATCTACTTTTATGTTCAATGAGTTCTATCACTGTACGATTAGCATTAAGATCTATGCGCACGGAAATTGATAAAAACTCATACGGATTTTAATACGGAGCGCACGATTCTTGATGCAATTAGATGGCCAGATCACACATCGAACCAAAGTAGGTCCAATGGGCATCGGACCTACTCCGAAGTGCCTTCTTACACCTACCCCTGTCGATTATGATTCCGGTTCTAATTTTCAGAGCCTTGTTCGCCAAGGCATTCCCTTACTTCATTTTGTTTATAAAACATAATAAACATTAAATCAATATCCTTAATGTATGTAGATTTATTCAACATATGTTCGGTAACATATAGATGTAACTCACCAAACTGTTTTTACTTCTTTTACAATGCAGATGACTCGCCTCAGGTGCGGTGGCATAATTCTCGGTTTTGCAAACCACCATTACCTCATTGATGGCCGGAGCGCCTCCCTTTTCATCAAGGCATTATCTGCTTTTGCCCGGGGCGATGCAGGCACCATCCCTACTCCCTTCTTCGACCAGTCCCTTCTCCGAGCCCGTTCCCCTCCCTCTGTCTCCTTTGACCACTCCAACTACTCACCAAAACTTTACCAATCCAATGGTCCGTCGAACACCTCCTTTCAGGTTGTATGTTCCAATCTCAAACTCACCAAAGAACAAATCCACTTGTTGAAAATCCACGCGGGTGGAGAGAGGGTCTCTACATTCCGTGCAGTTGTTGCGCTCTTGTGGAAATGCACCTGCATTGCACGTGGACTGTCCTCTGATGTAGAGACCCAACTCATCCTGCCTGTTGACCTACGTGGCCGCTTCAACCCACCACTCCCCGCAACATACTTTGGTAACCCAACTCTCCGCACCAAGGCCGTAGCTAAGGTGGAGGACCTTTTGTCTAACACGCTTGAATTTGGCACAAATTTAATACAAAAGGCAGTCGACAGCATCACTGATGAATTTGGACGGTCACTTATCGACCATCTGGAGTCGACAGATTTAGAGGCTCTGGGCAAGAGAAGTGCAATGAGTAACACAAGCTTGATGGCAGTAAGTTGGCTCAGTTTTCCCATGTATGATGCTGATTTCGGTTGGGGCAAACCAATACTAATGACACGTGCCGAAATATACGGAAGTGGGTACGTCTATCTATCTAGGGTTCCGGCAATGGACGGCGGGATATCGATTTTAGTTGGACTGGAGCCCAATATCATGCAATGCGTCAAGAAAATATTTTACGACGAGATTGAGGCTCCAAGGCCTACTTGGTATAATATTCAAGTGAAATAATTAGGGCTGGAAGTCTACTGTATTGGGCTTCTTTCGGCTTTGTACCTATATACTAGTGGAAATAAGATACCAATTAAACTGAAAATGCTAAACTCAGCAGCTATCAGGAATCAAAGGAAATTGCAACAAGTGATGTAAATTTTAAACAGAATTACTTGATGTAATAAAAGCTAAAATTATCGGTAATGTTGAATCTGCTGATCGAAATTAACACTTTCACGAGCAATGAGTTAATGCATAGTGAAATTAACAAATAAAGAGGGTTCCATAATGAGAAAGAAAGTATCATCAGTTCCTTGATAACATGTACATGTACTTTATTTTGGGACAAAGCTTCAGAGTTTTGAAATAATAAATTCACAAAATAACTTCGGTGCTTTGAAATTTTAAATGTAAGAACTGATACTTTAGAAACAGAAAACAAGAAACAAAAATGCCGAGTGGTGCTTTTATAAAGGGTGTGTTTGGATGAAGATTTGGATTAGTGAGAATAGTGAGCTAACTCAAATTTGAGATAGTGAGGTTATTCAACTTTTAGTTGAATTAGTAAAATAGCATGCTAATCCGCAAAAGACAAACAAAGAATAATTTTTTTTTACTAACTCAAACACATCCAAACATAAAATAGTAGTTCAAAATAGTAGCTAATTCGGATTAGCACTATTCTTTACCTCATCCAAACACACCCAAAATGTATTTGGGGCCAAAACCAAATGACAAAATTGACCTTGGATAAGAGAAGAAATCTGCTATTCATTAAAACCTAGAGCATTGATGTATACAAAAGAAGATGAGAAACAATCAAGAATTCACATATAAGTTATAAACTTACCAATCATATTGGAAAACAACAAAACCATTCTTTTATATACCAACAAAAATTAAAAATAGCTCAGAGAAATAATAGAATCCAAAATATAATAAAAAATATGACCAATACACCAACCAAAAGATATATCAAACGACCAAGCGGGTAGTTTTTGTAAAACAAAGGTACGGGTATTTCGCAGTTCATCAATTACGAACCGTGTACGGTTTTGCTGCTTCATACATAGTTCATTATGAATAAATTGTCTATGCTTTAGCTAGTTTCCAAACATTGTTTTTAGTAGAAGTTGTGTACGATTCATTCATGGCCCCAAATACATATACATTTGGCTAGGGTTTCAGGCGCAAAACAATACCAATTTCCTTGTATTCAGAGTAGTTTATGTTGGATGTAAGCTTGTTGTATCATGCGATACAGCACACTAGAGATCTTTTAGATTATTTTAAGATAGTAGTTTTATTTTGACAGATTTACTGTTTGTTTGTTACCTTATCTGAGGTGTGGGAAAATAAGAAACCACATGGCAGTTTTAGTATTTTTATTTTAGGAGATTTTGTTTCCTTTATTTTTCATGTATTCAATTATAAAAGTAATGAGAAAATCAGAAAATGGTGCGGCCTCACTTTGCACCACAAAATCTCTCTTCTCTGAATATTGTTCTGTGTTAAACTAATCTATAAATCTGACATTTGGTATCAGAGTCAAATATGAGTAACGATGCTGATGGGATAGGAGGAACAACACAGGAGAGAATAGTAGTTAGAGGGGGAGGAGTACCAATTCAGTATCCGATGCTGAATGACACGAATTACAGTTTGTGGGCAATAAAAATGAAGATAATACTTCGAGCGCTTGGAGTATGGGATGGAGTAGAAGGTGAAGGTGTAGCTGACAAGGAAAAAGATCACGGGGCTTTTGCTGCAATATCGCAAGCAGTTCCTGATTCGACCACTATGGCTATAGCAGAAAAGCAAACTGCTAAAGAAGCTTGGCAGACAATCAAGCAGATGGCGGTTGGTGAAGATCGCGTCAAGAAGGCAAGGGCGCAAGTGCTGAAGAGACAATTTGATCGTCTGGTCATGTCAGACACAGCAAATCTGGTAGGGTTTTCACAACTGCTGATTAGTCTGGTTGGAGAAATGCGCTCCTTAGGAATGGAGTTGAAAGAAAGTACCATTGTTGAGAAGCTTTTTAGTGCAGTACCAGACAAGTTTTTACCCATAATCAGCACGATTGAGCAGTGGGGTGACACATCCAACATGACAGTAGCCGAAGCAGTTGGGCGACTGAGAGTGTTCGAAGAAGGTCTGAAGGGCCGACATCAACACCAAGAAGAAGAGGATGAGAAGTTACTCCTCACTCGTGCACAGTGGAAGGCTCTGACATTGAAAGATAAGAAATTTGGAGAAGTTGTTGACAGTAACTCAGGCAGCAATCAAGAGAAGAAGCTGAGAAAGAAATTTGACAAATCTAAAATTAAATGCTTTAACTGCTCGGTCTATGGGCATTTTGCATCTGAGTGCAGAAAGCCGAGAAAGGAAAGGGCATTGATAGCAGAGAAGGAGGATGAAGAAGAACCAGTACTACTAATGCATCAGGTTGTTACTGGTGAAGAAGAAGAGTGCATCGAAACCAGTGCTGTGCAGATTGGGGAATTGCACTTAGGAACGCAACAGAACCATGTAGACAAATGTTGGTTTTTGGATTTTGGCGCCAGCAATCACATGACAGGTAGCTTAGAGCACTTTACTACCCTTGACACATGTGCTCATGGTGCAATAAAATTAGGGGATGGGCGTCGAGTACATATTGTTGGAAATTTCTGAAGGATACAACAATAGAGAGAAGAAATTTGCTGCTGAAATTTAACTTCTATTGCTTCCTTAATTCGGATACAAAGTACATCTCAATTTATAGCTAAACATTAATCTAAATCTAGAACATCTAAATTTAGCACCCCACTACCTATCCTCCTATTACAAGCTGTCCCCAAAATAGAATTATTCCCCACGTATCCTGCTATTACAAACAAAACCTACATGACTAATTATAGAACCCACTAACTCAACTACATGCCTAAAAATACATCACAACACGTTGCATCCAGATCTCTAAATCTGAAATATTCGGATTATAATTTTGTATCAATATTCAACACTCCCCCTTGATACAAAATTGCCAACTCCATGTGCCGATCGAAATTGTTCAAATTTGCTTTGTGCCAATGCCTTCGTAAGCATGTCTGCTACCTGCTTGTCTGAATTGACATATCTGATCTCAACGTCACCATTTGTCACAAGGTCACGAATGAGATGAACACTTATGTCAATATGCTTGGTCCTTTCATGAACTTCTGGATTTTGCGCCATTGCTATTGTTGATTGGTTGTCACATAATATCACTGTAGGCTGCTGCTGTTCCTGCTCAAAATCAGCAAGTATACGCCTCAACGAAACTGCTTGACAAGCCGCTGAACTGACTGCTGAATATTTTGCCTCAGAGGTTGACAACGCCACAGTTGCTTGCTTTGAACTTTCACCAACCTTGACAATTACCTTCTCTTGCTTGATAACAGTATCTTCTATGATCATCTTTTTCAAAATATCTCCCTTAATACTTTTCATCTCCAGAAAACCTCTTCCATTTCCAAAGGAATCAGACACTTGACTTGGCATGTCACCTCCTCTTTCCATGATTACCTCTGCTTGGGTTAACAGGTTTGGAGTCAATCCACTACCATCTAATGATGGAATTCTTACTTCTATCTTCTTGTCAATATTCCTTCCTTTTGTAAACTCTTCTTTTTCATCTCCCTCTCCTATCTTTTCTTCTATGGGCTCTTCTTCTTCTTCGACTACATGATCTTCCTCCTCCATGATTGTAGGCTCTTGCTCAGGATTGACTTCTACAATATGTAGTCTCATCAAGGAAAGTCTCTTTTCTTCTTTCTCTGTCTCCAGTCTGGAGATAAGCTTGAGTCTCCACCGACTTCTGCTGACGAACTTCTCCCTTTGCTCGATGAAGCGGAGTCACTGTTAGCAAGGGTGGATCAATCGCCGTCAGAAGGAATGATGGCAGCACTGAAGCCGATGATGTCAGCCCTAGCTGCCAAGGGGATGTTATCGCACCCCGACACTGATGTACGTGTGGCCGTCGCTGCATGTATCAGTGAGGTCACTCGTATCACTGCACCTGATGCCCCCTATGATGATGATTTGATGAAGGATTTGTTCAAAAGGATTGTGGAATCATTTGAGAGACTAGATGATCTGAATAGTAGGTCGTTCTTGAAAAGGGTTTCAATTCTAGAGACAGTGGCTAAGGTGAGATCCTGTGTTGTGATGCTTGATCTGGAGTGCGACGACCTGATACTGGATATGTTTCAACATTTCATCAAGACAATAAGTCTGAAGCATCAGGAAAATATTTTTACGTCAATGGAGACTATAATGTCCCTTGTCATAGAAGAGAGTGAAGAAATATCAAAGGAGCTCGTGTCATCCCTCCTTCAAAGTGTTAGAAAGGATAGAATGGAAAAGCTATCAGTATCGTTCAAACTAGGGGAGAAAGTGATTCGCAATTGTGCCGACAAGTTGAAACCGCTACTGACAGAGATGGTCGGAGACAGATCAAATGAGTACTGTAAATTTGTTGCATCTCTCTGTCAAGACACATCAGATGCCATGGAACAGAGTGATGTTGAGGCCTCAGCAAAGAATGCGCCTGAGGAAAGCAAAATGTCAGAGCGAACTGTCTCTGATGAAAGGCCTCAGGAGTCTGACAAAGCTGTCGAGCAAGAGCAAGAGCAAGAGCAAGATCCCGAGGCTGAATGTCCAGAGGAAGTTGGCAGTGCAGCACAAAATGGAGATGTAGTAGAACCCCCTCCAGTAGCTGACGGAAATGGAGAGTCCATTATAGAAGAACCGCCTTCTCCAAAGCAAAAGGCGGAGCGCCCCTCACGTGTCATCAAGAAATCTACCAAGGCTAAGGAGGCTGAAACAAAGGCAACACCACCAGTCAAATCAAATAAGAGAAAGGCGGCAGCCCCCGCAAAGCAGGCTGAGTCGTCAGGCTCACAAGAGGTCTTGTCACACAAGAAGGAAAAGGAATCAGACACTTGACTTGGCATGTCACCTCCTCTTTCCATGATTACCTCTGCTTGGGTTAACAGGTTTGGAGTCAATCCACTACCATCTAATGATGGAATTCTTACTTCTATCTTCTTGTCAATATTCCTTCCTTTTGTAAACTCTTCTTTTTCATCTCCCTCTCCTATCTTTTCTTCTATGGGCTCTTCTTCTTCTTCGACTACATGATCTTCCTCCTCCATGATTGTAGGCTCTTGCTCAGGATTGACTTCTACAATATGTAGTCTCATCAAGGAAAGTCTCTTTTCTTCTTTCTCTGTCTCCATCTGTACAGGATGGTCGAAACATGATTCTGCCATCCTCAGCACTTGTGTATCAGTAATGGTAACCAGATCCCCATCAGAATCCTTGTACTTGATCAACACAGATTTTAATGAAGGAAAAATCTTTGTCACAATATCTCTCAACACCTTGAAACTACATTTTTCTGGCATCTGAGCTAGTCGTATATCATGGTTGTAAACCAGCTTCAACGGCCTCTGACGATTGAGCCCTAGATTCTCCACCTTGAGGGCTTTTTCATCAAACAAAATATTTCTACTCACCATGATTTTGCCATTTCCTGGACTGCTGCCACCATTTTCTTTTATATGCACTCCTATTGTGCTCTTGTTGCTTGCATCAATCTTGCTTTCGGTGTGTGCCATGAAGAGTGATGGTTGCTCATTTTTCTCTACAACATTGGCTTGCTCTTCCTCACGCTTCTTCTTGTAGCAATCAGCCTGCACATGGCCAATTCTGTGACAATAGTGGCATTCAACGCCTTGCTTGCCTTGTTCGTCTTCCCTCTTCTTCTTGTAGCAATCTGCCTTGATGTGACCGAACTTGTGGCAATAGTAGCACTCAATATCCTTCTTTGTTGTTTGTTGTTGTTGACGGTTGTCTCCACTGCTCTTGCCTCTTCCACGACCTCTGCTGTTACCTTGGCCTAGACTTCTGCCTTGCTGTTGGCTTCTTGAGGAATCGCCCTTGGTATAGAAAGCTTTGGTGTCGTCCTTCACTTCTGATCGGTTGAGACGAACTTCATGGACCTGCAGTGATCCCATCAACTCATCAAACGTGTAGGTGGATAGATCTTTGGATTCTTCGATCGCCGCCACCACATGATCAAACTTGGTTGTCAAGCTGCGCAACACCTTCAACACAATCGTATTTTCTGGAAGATCTTCTCCACAGCTTCGGATTTGGTTGACGGTGGATGTGACTCTTGTGAGAAATGCTTGAACAGATTCGCCTTGATTCATGTCCAACGTCTCAAACTCTCTTCTCAAGCCTTGTAGCCTTATCTCGCGAACTTTTGAATTTCCCTGGAATGCAGTTTTCAGGGTTGTCCATGCAACCTTTGCTGATGCCGCTGCTGCGATTTTTGTGAATACCATGTCAACAACGGCTTGTTGAATGAAGAACAACGCCTTCGCATCTCGCTTCGCTGTTTCTGCTGGTGTGGGATCTATGCCTGGTGCTCCCGTCTCCACCAATTCCCATAGACCTTGCGACTTGAGCAAAGTTCGTATATTGATGCTCCAGAACTCATAGTTGTCTCCCTTGAACAGTGGAATCGATGGATTCGAAACGCTCATGTTCTCTGCCATGGTAGGATCTGCCCTGATCTCAAACCTTTGGCTCTGATACCAATTTGTTGGAAATTTCTGAAGGATACAACAATAGAGAGAAGAAATTTGCTGCTGAAATTTAACTTCTATTGCTTCCTTAATTCGGATACAAAGTACATCTCAATTTATAGCTAAACATTAATCTAAATCTAGAACATCTAAATTTAGCACCCCACTACCTATCCTCCTATTACAAGCTGTCCCCAAAATAGAATTATTCCCCACGTATCCTGCTATTACAAACAAAACCTACATGACTAATTATAGAACCCACTAACTCAACTACATGCCTAAAAATACATCACAACACGTTGCATCCAGATCTCTAAATCTGAAATATTCGGATTATAATTTTGTATCAATATTCAACACATATAGGAGGCAGGGGTACTGTGTTGATAGAAGGAAGGAATGGAGAACATAAGGCTTTGACTAATGTATATTACATCCCTAAACTGACGAGTAATATCATTAGTCTTGGCCAACTAGAAGAACAAGGGTGCAGAGTCGAAATGGAAAATGGTGAGCTACTGGTATTTGATACAGCTGGTAAATTGTTGATAAAGGTGAAGAGGTCAGCTAATAGGCTGTATGTGTTGAACCTGGAATTAGCTAAACCAGTATGCTTAATGGCAAACACTGAATCTGAAGCATGGAGGTGGCACACCCGATTTGGACATGTGAATTTTCAAGCATTGAAAAGGATGAGTCAAGAAGGTTTGGTAGAAGGGTTACCACACATAAATCATGTAGAACAGGTATGCGAAGGATGTCTGATTGGCAAACAGCGCCGAGCATCATTTCCAACTGCAGCAAAGTATAGAGCAAGTGAGGTACTGGAGTTAGTACATGGTGATCTTTGTGGACCCATACTGCCTCCAACATCAGCAGGCAACAGATATTTTCTGTTGTTAGTTGATGATCATAGCAGATACATGTGGATTGCACTTCTACCTAGCAAGGACAAGGCATTTTCACTGTTTAAAACTATCAAGGTGTCCGTTGAGGTTGAGCAAAATAAGAAACTGAAGGCATTTAGAATCGATAGGGGAGGTGAATTCAAATCTGTTGAATTTGAAGAATACTGTAAAGAGACAGGAGTTAAGAGATACATGACAACACCTTACTCACCTCAACAAAATGGAGTGGTTGAAAGAAGAATCCAAACAGTTGTGGGCATGGCATGTTGAAAGCAATGAAGGTGCCTTTACAGTTTTGGGGAGAAGCTGTAACCACTGCTGTCTACATTCTAAATCGAACCTCAACCAAAAGTGTGGTAGGAATGACTCCCTATGAAGCATGGTACAAACGAAAACCAGTAGTGCATCACATGCGCACTTTTGGGTGCCTTGTTCATGTCAAAACAGTAAGTGGGCATGTAAAGAAACTGGAAGATAGGAGCACAGCAATGGTTTTCTTCAGTTATGAGAAGGGATCAAAAGCATACCGAGCATACAATCCTGTTAACAAGAAAGTTGTGGTGACTAGAGATGCTGTCTTTGAAGAAGACAAACCATGGACATGGCCAGCAAATGATGAACAGGTGAATGAAACTGATGAGGCTAATGTCAGAGTGCCGTTTGAAATGCAGGTTGGTAATGATGAAATTACAACTGAGGCAAATGTTGAAGGATACGATCAGAATGGTGAAGAATCAGGTGTTGGAATGGCATTCACAGAGGGGCATGAAGATGACAGCACTGATGGGCATGATGATGACAACAGTGCAATCTCAGAAGGAACCAGACGTTCACAGCAGACACCAGTCAGGCTGCGCAGTTTAGCAGACATATATGATGAAACAGAACCTGTCAG
>CAXKVR010000808.1:0-21986 GCA_964058845.1 Carex sylvatica
CCATTCTTTTAGCCTTTTGAGTCGTTTGTATCCCGTTTTATTTGAAAAAGCAAATAAAGATAAACTTGTTTGTGATGCTTGTGAGTTGGGTAAACATGCCAGGAGCTCTTATGCTAGCTCTGGTAATAGGAGTACTTGTATCTTTGATTTGATTCATACTGATGTATGGGGACCTTGTCCCACAACTACTGTGAATGGATTTAGATATTTTGTTTCTTTCATTGATTGTTTTTCTCGTGTGACTTGGATTTACCTGATTAAAAACAAGAGTGATGTGTTTGCTTGTTTCAAAGACTTTCACAAAGAGGTTCAGACTCAATACGGTGCAGTTGTGAAGGTATTGAGGTCTGACAATGGGACCGAGTACACCAATAGGGCATTTGGGGAGTATTTGTCATCTCAGGGAATACAACACCAAACCATGTGTCCGTACACACCAGAGCAAAATGGAGTAGCAGAACGGAAAAACAGACATCTACTTAAGGTAACTTGAAGTATGATGATTTCGATGAAGGTTCCAAAGTACTTGTGGGGGCAAGCAGTTCTAACAGCAGCTTACTTAATCAACAGGGTGCCTTCATGGGTGTTGGATTGGAAGTCACCAATTGAAATGCTGAAAGGTAAGAATAGAGATACTCTTCCTATCAAAACCTTTGGTTGTTTGTGCTTCGTACAGGATAACAGGCCAAATGTGAAAAAACTGGATCCAAGGGCTGTGAAGTGCATCTTTGTTGGGTACTCGGGTACTCAAAAAGGGTATGTATGCTGGAGCCCTGAGGAGAGGAGATTATTTGTGAGTATGGATGTTACATTCCGAGAGCTCGAGCCATACTACTCCTCAGAGGCGATATCACCATTTGGAGACTCGCTCGATACATGAGGTATGAGGCGAGAGGGGGGGAGTAGTAGGGATGATGAGAGAAAGATAGTGAGTGTGGGTGGTATTGGTTGCCCCATTCCAGAGAATTCAGCTCTGGTTGAGCCAGAAGTTGAGAGGAATGAGACCGAAGGTGGTGGAACTCAGGCTCAGGGGGAGTCGAGATACCGTAAGGTGTATGTTAGAAGAACACAGCAGAATGAGAGAGCTGTGCCTACAGTGCCAATTGTGCCAAGTCCCTTGTTCCTGTTTACTCCGACTCTTGAGACATCTTTACCATCCACCACAGACCCAGAATACACAGGTGATATGATTCCTCTCTCTACTCCTCCCACTCCCCTATCAGTAAGGATGACTCCTCGCGAGAATGCAGGTATTCCTCATGACCGATATGGTTTTCCACATGATATTGCCCAATTTGTCTCTTACTCAAACATATCACCTGTACATAGAGCATTCGTTGCATCATTAGATACTGTCTCTATCCCTAAGTGTTGACAGGTTGCTAAGGGAGACCCAAAATGGAAAGCAGCCATGCAAGAAGAGCTCGAGACCCTCGAGAAGAACAGAACCTGGAAGCTTGTGTCACTACCACCAGGCAAGAAGGCTGTTGGATGCAAGTGGGTCTTTACAGTGAAACAGAATCCAGAGAGGGTCTGGTTGAGCGCTACAAGGCTAGGTTGGTAGCGAAGGGGTACAGTCAGACCTATGGCATCGACTATGATGAGACCTTTGCACCAGTGGCGAAAATGAGCACAGTGAGGACACTGGTTTCCATGACAGTGAATGGAGGATGAAAGTTACACCAACTCGACGTGAAGAATGCGTTTCTTCATGGTGACCTGTTAGAGGAGGTGTATATGGAGATTCCATCAGGGTTTGGCACGAATCAGACAGTGAGGAAGGTGTGCAGGCTCAAAAAGTCACTTTATGGGTTGATGCAGTCTCCCCGGACCTGGTTTGATAGGTTCAGGAAGGCTATGGTAGGCATGGGCTATCAGCAGATCAATGCTGATCACACGGTGTTTACTAGACAACATGGTGGTCACATTACTATAATGGTTGTGTATGTCGATGATATGATCATTACCGGGGATGATGAGGGAGAGATTGCACAGTTTAAGGCAAGATTGGAGAAGGAATTCGAGGTGAAGGATCTGGGACAGCTTAGGTACTTTCTTGGGATTGAGGTGGCTCGTGGAGCAGAGGGGATTGTCTTGTCTCAAAGGAAGTATGTCATAGTTTTGCTCACTGAGACAGGCATGTTGGAATGCAAGCCTGCAATTTCTCTAATTGATTTGAATGCCAAGATTAGTGCAGAGGCAGGAGAACAAGTTGACTGTGAGAGGTACCAGAGACTGGTAGGCAGATTGATCTATTTGACACATACAAGTCCCGATATCTCATTTGTAGTGAGCGTGGTGAGCCGCTACATGCATGATCCTAGAAAAGGCCATATGGACGCAGTGTATCACATTTTGAGGTACCTGAAGAGTGCACTAGGGAAGGGCTTGATTTTTAGGCAGAATGAACACATGAACATTGAGGGCTACTGTGACTCTGACTGGGCCAGTTGCCAAGATGACAGGAGGTCCACAGCTGGCTATTGCATGTTCGTAGGGGGTAACTTGGTCTCTTGAAAGAGCAAGAAGCAGCCAGTTGTTGCGAGATCGACAGCAAAAGCCGAGTACAGGGCTATGGCATTGGGAGTAGCTGAGATGGTGTGACTGAAGAGGTTGTTGGAAGAGCTCAAGGTAAATCACGGAGCTCAAATAAAATTGTGGTGCGATAGCAAGTCAGCGATCAGCATCGCCAACAATCCTGTGCAGCACGACAGAACCAAGCATGTAGAGATAGGTAGGTTCTTCATAAAGGAAAAGTTAGAAAGTGAACTATTAGAGCTGAGTTATGTAGCTACTGGAGATCAAGTAGCTGACTGTCTCACCAAATGACTTAGCTCAATAGATCTAGATAGGTTCTGTGACAAGATGAGCTTGATTGATATATTTTGCTCATCTTGAGGGGGAGTGTTGAGATTTATGTATGTTTATGCATTACATGGAACTATAGGGACCGTTTGGTAAGATAGAAATTATAGAATAGTTGAGAGTGTTGAATGAAAATGTAATGCCTATATAGGCTCAAGAGAACAATGGAATCAATACAATTCTATTTTTCTACTGAACTGTTTGCTCATCTGAACAGAGATGTAGGCCTTTTAATTTTTAATTTGAAGAAAATAAAGAGAAATGTAACGGCAAACTTTGATTTATGTTTGGAAGGACGTTTGTCCGTGAATAAATTTTAATCTTGTTCTTTCCATTTTTTTTTTGGTGAGGAAAAATGGAATTCTTGACCCCATTTGATTATATTAAGTCACAAAAGTTTTGTAACCACATGAAAACAAAGGAAAGTGACTCAAAACAGTTGAGTCTGGTAAATGAGTAAAAGTAACAAGTAATAAGAGTAAAGAAAAAATCAGAATGAAACGAGCAAAAACCAGAAAGCAAGTGAAGCTATCCTAAGGTTAACAAAAGAAATAAATTGGAGGTAAAGCCGTTCAAATAGCTGCTGACATGTAGTTCCATTGTGTACTGATCTCTTCAGTCAGTGTCGTGTTGTTCTTTTCTATACCCCTGAAAGCTCTTGAACACCTCCCTCTCCACAATATGAATTGTGTGATCAGTAAGTGTCGCTGTTGTTGTGTATAGCTGATATTGCATCTGTAGTGCCCCCTCTAGATAGTTGCGCCAAACTGAAGTTAAAGACTGCAGCAATGACTCTGTATAACACATTCGGATTGTGATTAATTTGCACTTGCAGTATCTGTTCACCAATGACCAACCCCTTTTCATCAAATTGTCGAGAGTGAGAATCTTATTGTGCAGCATGAGCCACCTAAACACCTTCATTCTCGGTGGCACTGTCAGAATCCAAATTCTGCTAAAGCTGTTCATTACCTTTGATCCATTCTTCATCTGGTAGTATGCGCTTCTGACAGTAAATTTCCCATTGGCAGTCCATTTCTTCCTTGCATCATCTGGTTGCTGTGACACAGTGTGACATCTGATAAATCCCCGGCTAGCTGTTGTAATTGTTGATAAGCTAAGTCAGGTAGTTTTGGTCTGAAGAAGGTGATCAGCGATTGCGTGTGATTGGCTTTGTTGAGGGTCACCTGGGCATTGGTTGTGTAGGTGAACAAGATTGAAAAATTGTATCTAAGCCCCAATTATGAAAATTTGTACTTTAATTTATGCTCAGTGAACAAATTAAAATTTAGTTCGGTTTGTTTCGTTCGGTTTTAATTCAGTTAATAAGTTTATTTTGGTTTATTTGGTTGTATTTTAAAAAACTGAATAAAATTTTAGTTTGCTTATTTTATTTTAGTTTTAACTGTGGATTTTTAGGAAAAATGAATTGTATTGATTCCTTTGTTCTTTTGAGCCTATATAGGTGTTACATTTTTCATTCCTAACCCTACTATTCTTTATAATTCCTTTCTTACCAATATAACCCTATAACTTCTAATAATGCAATAAACATACATAAATCTCAACACTCCCCCTCAAGATGGGCAAAAGATATCCATCAAGCCCATCTTGTCACAAAACCTTTCTAGATCTATTGAGCTAAGTCCTTTGGTGAGGCAGTCAGCTACTTGATCTCCAGTAGCTACATGACTCAGCTCCAATAGTCCACTTTCTAGCTTTTCCTTTATGAAGAACCTATCGATCTCCACATGCTTGGTTCTATCATGCTGTACAGGATTGTTGGCAATGCTGATTGCTGACTTACTATCGCACCACAATTTCATTTGAGCTCTGTGATTCACCTTGAGCTCTTCCAACAACCTTTTCAGCCACACCATCTCAGCAACTCCCAATGCCATAGCCCTGTACTCGGCTTCTGCTGTCGATCTCGCAACAACTGGCTGCTTCTTGCTCTTCCAAGAGACCAAATTGCCCCCTACAAACATGCAGTAGCCAGCTGTGGACCTTCTGTCATCTTGACAACTAGCCCAATCAGAGTCACAGTAACCCTCAATGTTCATGTGTCCATTCTTCCTGAAAAACAAGCCCTTCCCCGGTGCACTCTTCAGGTACCTCAGAATGTGATACACTGCATCCATATGGCCCTTCCTAGGGTCATGCATGTAGCGACTCACCACGCTCACTGCAAATGAGATATCGGGACGAGTATGTGTCAAATAGATCAATCTGCCTACCAGTCTCTGGTATCTCTCACGATCAACCTCTTCTCCTGCCTCTGCACTTATCTTGGTCTTCACATCAATTGGAGAAACTGCAGGCCTGCACCCCAACATGCCTGTCTCTGTAAGCAAGTCTAGGACATACTTCCTTTGGGATAAAACAATCCCCTCTGCTTCGCGAGCCACCTCAATTCCAAGGAAGTACCTAAGTTGTCCCAAATCTTTCACCTCGAATTCTTTCCCCAATTTTGCTTTCAACTGTGCAATTTCCCCCTCATCATCCCCGGTAATGATCATATCATCGACATACACAGCTAGCATAGTAATGTGACCACAATGTTGTCGAGAAAATACCGTGTGGTCAGCATTGATTTGCTGATAGCCCATGCCTACCATAGCCTTCCTGAACCTATCAAACCAGGCCCGAGGGGATTGCTTCAACCCATAGAGCGACTTCTTGAGCCTGCACACCTTACCCACTGTCTGGTTTGTGCCAAACCCTGGTGGAACCTCCATGTACACCTCCTCCAACAAATCACCATGAAGAAAGGCATTCTTCACATCGAGTTGGTGTAACTGCCATCCCTCATTCACTGCCATGGAAACCAGTGTCCTCACTGTGCTCATCTTCGCTACGGGTGCAAAGGTCTCATCATAGTCAATGCCATACGTCTGACTGTACCCCTTCGCTACTAGTCGAGCCTTGTAGCGCTCAACCAGACCCTCTGGATTCTGTTTTACTGTGAAGACCCATTTGCATCCAACAGCCTTCTTGCCTGGTGGTAGTGACACAAGTTCCCAGGTTTTGTTCTTGCAAAGGGCACTGAGCTCTTCTAGCATGGCTGTTTTCCACTTTGGATCTCCTTTAGCAACCTGCCAACACTTAGGGATAGATATAGTGTCTAGTGATGCAATGAACGCTCTATGTACCGGTGATATCTGTGAGTAAGAGACAAACTGAGCAATCTCATGCGGAAAACCATATCGGTCAGGAGGAATACCCGCATTCTCGCGAGAAGTCCTTCTTACTGATAGGGGCGTGGGAGGAGTAGAGAGAGGAATCATAGCACCTGTATATTCTGAGTCTGAGGTGGATGGTGTAAGTGTCTCACGAGTCGGAGTAGGCAGGGACAAGGGACTTGACACAGGTGACACTGTAGGCACGGCTCCCTCACTCTGCTTATTTCTTCTCACATACACCTCACGGTATCTCGACTCTCCCTGAGCTTGAGTTCTACCACCTTCGGATCTATTCCTCTCAACTTCCGGCTCACCCACAGCCGAATCTTCTCTTTGTGGCTCAACCCTGACCGAATCCTCCTTTTCCGGCTCAACTCTAGCCGAATCCTCCTTTTCCGGCTCAACTCTTGCCGAATCCATCAGTGGACAAGGAATACCACCCACACTCACCATCCTCCTCTCACTATCACTACTACTCTCCCCCTCTCGCCTCATACCTCCTGTATCGAGCGAGTCTTCAAAGGGTGATGTAGTCTCTGAGGAGTAGTAAGGTTGGAGCTCGCGAAATGTAACATCCATACTCACAAACAATCTCCTCTCTATTGGACTCCAGCACACATAACCCTTTTGAGTACCAGAGTAACCCACAAAGATGCATTTCACCGCTCTGGGATCCAACTTCCCCACTGTTGGTCTATTGTCTTTCACAAAGCACACACATCCAAATACCTTAGGAGGAAGAATACCTCCATTATCTCCTTTCAACACCACACACGGAGTCTGCCAGTCCAACACTCTAGATGGCATTCTATTGATCAATTGTGCGGCTGTCTGAACTGCTTGTCCCCACAAATATTTCGAAACATTCATGGAGATCATCATGCACCGGGCTACCTCCAACAAGTGTCTATTCTTCCTTTCTGCCACTCCATTTTGTGCTGGTGTGTAAGGGCACGTGGTCTGATGATGTATCCCATGAACTGACAAATACTCCTCGAATGCCTTGTTTGTATATTTAGTCCCATTATCGGATCTCAGTGCCTTCACCACAGCACCAAACTGAGTTTGAACCGCCTTATGGAAATCCTTGAAACAAGCAAGTACATCACTCTTGTTTTTCATCAAATACAACCATGTGACACGAGAATAACAATCAATGAAAGTCACAAAAAATCTATACCCATTCATCGAAGTTGTTGAGCAAGGCCCCCATACATCTGAGTGTACCAGATCAAAAGCATGAGAACTCCTACTTCCTAAGCTTACATACGAACTCCTTGTATGCTTCCCAAACTCACATCCATCACACACAAGTTTCTGTTTGTCAGCTTTCTCATACTTTGATGGAAACAGACGTTCCAGTAGGCTGAAAGAAGAGTGCCCCATCCGCCGATGAATTAGAAGCAACTCATCCTCCACACTCACCCCAGATCCTCCTGCCCCCACTCTATCGACCACAGATGCCAATGCTGTGTCCATCCCTTTTCTATCCATGTACCACAATCCATCATGCCATGTGCCAGTCCCAAGTATCCGACCTGTCCCCTTCTCCTGAAAAATCATCGTCGGAATATCAAAGGTCACGATGCATTTCTGCTCACGAATAATAGCACTAATGGACACCAGGTTTACGGGAAAGGAAGGAGCATGCAACACATTGGTCAGAGTGACTGAATCTGTACATCTCACAGTACCCTTACCAACCACGGGCTGGACCGTACCATCGGCTGTCTGAATGCTATCTAAGACTGACAGGTGAGTATAAGAAGAAAACTCTCTAGCAGCACCAGTCACATGGCGAGATGCACCAGAGTCTACTATCCAATCTGATGATCTAGTAGTGGGTATAGAGGCAAGAGCAAGTGTGTCAGCGACCGCACTTTTCCCCTCACTTGCTCCTTTCTGCCTCCTCCTGACTATCTCCATGATCAAATCCTCCTCGGATAACCCCACAATAGCTTGTTTCTCTTCCTTTGCAACCATCAAATTTGCCCAATTGCCTCCTCTTCCACCTCTTTGGCCCCTACGGCCATGTTCACAGTTCCCAGACTGCCCCCTTTCACCTGCATCTCGCTTCTTAGGTGACTTAGAACAAGTCTGTTTCAGGTGACCTACCTCACCACATATGTAACACCGTCGATACTCACCTCTGAACCCTGTGTTACTTGTGTGATCTGAGTTGGAGACCGCTAGTGTTGACTTCACCCCTGAAAGTCCTGCTGCCTTAGCCTGTAGCCTAATCCGGCTCTCCTCCTCAGTCAAGTACGTAGCTGGCCCTTCGAGCCTCATGTCAATAGGTGGCAGCTCAACCTTCTGGACCTTCGACTTGCTCTCAACAGAATCTTGGTACACGGCCAACGCTCGTCGCACCACGACAACCATCTCATCAGAGGTCAGCTTCGCGCAAGCCTTTGCAAACGCATTCTCAGTCTCCTCCTCTGACATTGATCCGACTCAGATCTATGCCTCACAGATTAATCCAAGTCCGAATCCTTCCTATTACTCTCTTAGACCCGATCTTACACTGTTAAGATCGAGATCCACATCATCTCCCTCTCTCTTCTTCTTCTTCTTCCTCTTGACCCGATCTGGATCTACCTCATCAAGATTCGAGTTCAATCCTGATCAGACCGCGATCCAAACCCGCTTCTCGGGTATCGTGGGGTAGAGGCCCCCCACGCCGGCCAATCAACACAAAGAGGCTACCTTTGATGGCCGGCCGACTCTAGAAGAAGAGAAGACCGAGCGGCGAAAGAGATGAAAGGAGCGGTACTGTAGCAAACCGGCACTGTAGCGGCGCGGAACTGTAGCGAACCGGTACTGTAGCAGCGCGACACTGTAGCAACTAGAGTTAGGTTTAGGTTTTTAAGGCTCTGATACCATGTGGATTTTTAGGAAAAATAAATTGTATTGATTCCTTTGTTCTTTTGAGCCTATATAGGTGTTACATTTTTCATTCCTAACCCTACTATTCTTTATAATTCCTTTCTTACCAATATAACCCTATAACTTCTAATAATGCAATAAACATACATAAATCTCAACATTAACTGAACCGAAACTATGAACACTCTAGATTTAACATTTGTAGTTACTAAAAAATATTTTTTTTTTGTGCTTTCAGAGGCACCAGCATACTGCACGCATCACCAGCAAAGAGGCTAATCTTTGATTATATTTCAACTTCAAATCAAAATCTATATATCATTCACGAGTGCCATTTCAGAAAATATTCTTGACATTATCCCATCCAAAATCAAATGGTTTGAGCCAAGGAGCAATTTACCATCATGTGATCTATTTTTTTTCGGCCTGACCACAAATTACTGATAGCCAATATCGCATCCAACCTCTATTTTGCAAGTTTGTTTAAGTTAATATTTTTTTCTTTGTCAACAACCACATGAAGAGTTAGTGTATAAACTCCTTTGAAATTCAAAAAAATATTTGAAACAAATTTTTTTAATTTTAATAATTAAATAAATTTATTTATTTAGTAAAACAACACTACATAATTAATATAAAGAAAGACAAAAATGTTATATTGCTTTAAAAGTTGCATTAAATCTTACTAAGACACATTAAATTTGTTTCTTTTAAGTAAAAACTGAAAAGGGTGTACCAGACCCTTTAATAAAAAAAAAGGTATGATGCATTGATATATATATGATATAACAAATGCAGAAAGAGAAACATAATTGAACACATGAGAGTAAAAATAATGTGTGATGGCTGAAATACTTGAAAACTTAAATGAAACATTAATTTAGACATAAGAATCTTATTAACACCTGCTATGGCCCTCTCTTGATATGCTCTTCTGAATGGAATATTTTCCTGCTTGATAGAAAAAAATGAATATGGAAGAGGATGAAATTCTTTTGGTCTTTTTGTATAATATCTTCGTTTTAAAATGTTTTTTTATTCTTTGAATGTATAAATCCACTAGTAATTTAGATGTAAAGTTCATGCCTTTGCATTCCTCCAATATTCTCACTTCTTTCAGTTTTATATAGTAGCTGGCTGTATATATAGGTGTTTACAGAATGTTACTGAGCAGAAAACTTGACATCAATCTATCAGATTGAAGTAGTATGTGAGCGGCTGAACACACTATTTATATAAGTGAAAATTCTTTTTATGCCACTCTAAAACATTAAAATTAGTTATTTGTCACCTCAAAATATGAAATTAATTATTTACCCTCCAAAAATATTGAATTAAGCAAATTGTCACAATTATATATATAATTCAGATTTTTGATTTTTTTTTATTTTTAAAATACAACAAATTTTAACCGTGACCAAAATACTCCGAAGATTATGTGGATCAAATTTTTGGCTACTTGGATCTGTTTGCTCGATAGTTGGATCCGCTCCTCTCCTCCTTCTCTAGCGAGTCCTCTCTAGCTACCTAGCGACTTCAACCCTAACCTAAATCGCAACTCCAGCCACCTTGTATCCTAGGTCCACTTCTCCAGCTCTCCTTCGAAGCTCTGTAAAGGTGCCTTTTTTTTGTAAGAACTTGCTATTTTTTTAGTGCTCTTAGTTTAGATTGTTTTTTTCTTAAGTTTCAATTCTTCTGATACAAGAGAATTTGTTAGAATGTGTCTTGGTTGAATTGAATATTATATTAGCATAGATTCAAAGAAGTGCTGAATTGGTATGGTAAAAGAAGTGCTCTCTACCCAACCATATTAGCATAGATTCAATTACCATCTAATTTACCCTTAGGTCACAGCTATACACAAGATTAGTGCTTAAAGATTTCAGCCAAAAGTTGCTTTATTGATTAATGATTTGGACTTATATAGAGCCTTACAAAACACTATTACAAATAACCCCCTAGACTATTCCATAATGACCTATTTACTGATAGATCTCCAAAACTATTCTAATACAATAAACGATAAAGATACAAATATCTTAACACTCCCCTCAAGATGGACAAAATATATCCAATAAGTCCATCTTGTCACAAAGTCTAGCTAGGTCTAATGAGCTAAGTCCCTTGGTGAGGCAGTCCGCCACTTGCTCTCCAGTAGCAACATGACTTAGCTCCAGTAGCAACATGACTTAGCTCCAGTAGTCCACTGTTCAGCTTTTCTTTGATGAAGAATCGATCAATCTCCACGTGTTTGGTCCTGTCGTGCTGCATCGGGTTGTTGGCAATGCTGATTGCTAACTTGCTGTCGCACCATAACTTCATCTGAGCTCCTTGGTCCACCTTGAGCTCTACCAACAGAGCTCTCAGCCACAACATTTCAGCAACTACTAAGGCCATGGCCCTGTACTCTGCCTCTGCAGTCGACCTCGCAACTACCGGCTGCTTCTTACTCTTCTAAGAGACTAAGTTGCCCCCTACGAACATGCAGTATCTCCTATCATCAGCACAGCTAGCCCAGTTAGAGTCATAATAGTCCTCAATGCTCATATGACCGTTCTTTCAGAAGATTAACCCCTTCCATGGTGAACTCTTCAGATACCTCAGAATCTGACCCTCTCTCGGGTCATGCATATAGCGACTCACCACGCTAACTGCAAATAAGATGTCAGGACGAGTGTGACTCAGATAGATCAGACGGCCTACCAACCTTTGGTACCTCTCTCGATCTACTGGCTCTCCTGCCTCTGCACCCAACATTGTCTTTTGATCGATAGGAGCAACTGTAGGCTTGCATCCCAGCATGTCTCTTCTTCAGCAAGCCCAGCACATACTTTCTTTGGGATAGGAGAATCCCCTTTGCTCCGCAAGCAACCTCAATCCCAAGGAAGTATTTGAGCTTTCCGAGGTCTTTCACCTCAAATTATTTACCCAATCGCACATTTAACTGAGCAATCTCCTTCTCATCGTCGCCTGTAACAATCATGTCATCGACATACACGGCAAGCATCGTTGTATGACCCCCATGTTGTCGATAGAACACCGTGTGGTCAGCATTAATCTGCTGATATCCCATGCCTACCATTGCTTTTCTGAACCTGTCAAACTAGGCTCGAGGAGACTGCTTCAACCCATAGAGTGACTTTCTAAGCCTGCACACCTTCCCTGCGGTTTGGTTTGTGCTGAAATCCGGTGGTATCTCCATGTACACCTTTTCCAACAAGTCTCCATGAAGAAACACATTCTTCACATCGAGTTGGTGTAGCTTCCACCCACCATTCACGGCCAAGGAAACCAATGTCCTCATTGTGCTCATCTTTGCCACTGGTGCAAAGGTCTCATCATGGTCGATACTATATGTCTGGCTGTACTCTTTGGCCACCAACCGTGCCTTGTACCGCTCGACTTTCCCTTTTGGGTTCTGCTTCATTGTGAAGATCCATTTGCATCCAACGGCCTTCTTGCCAGGTGGTAGTGACACAAGATAACATGTTTTGTTTTTCAAGGGCCCCAAGTTCTTCTAGCATGGTAGCTTTTCACTTTGGATCCTCCTTAGCAACCTGCCAACACTTGGGTAAAGTAACAGAGTCCAACGATGCAATAAATGCTCCATGTACTGGTGATATGATAGAGTATGAGATAAACTGGGCAATGTCATGTGGAAAACCATAGCGATTAGGAGGATGTCCCGCATTGGACCGAAGGGTCCATCTCAATGACATAGGAGTGGGAGGAGAATCAAGAGGAATCATATCACCTGAGTACTCTGAATCTAAGCTAGGCGTTGCACGAGTCGGGTTAGGTCGGGACAAGGGCCTCGCTGGCACGAGTGTCACTTCAGGCACTGTTCTCTCATTCTGCTTCCTTCTCCTTGCATACACTCTCAGCTCCCTCTGAGTCTGAGTCCCACCACCCTCGGGTTCAACTTTCTCATTTTCTGGCTCCTCAGTCGATCGTCTCGGCACCTCAGCCGATTGTCCCGGCTTCTCAGTTGATCGTCCCGGCACCTCAGCCGATTGTCCCGGCACCTCAGCCGATTGTCCCGGCTACTCAGTCGATTGTCCCGGCTCCTTAGCCAATTGTCCCAGCTCCTCAGCCGATCATCCTGGCACTTCAGCTGATTGTCCTGGCTCCTCAGCCGATCGTCTCGACATCTCAGCTAATTGTCCCGGCTCCTCAGCTGGTTCTTCCCTTAAAATAGGGCAAGGCATCATCCCCACATGTACCAGCCTCTCACCATCACTACTCTCCCCCTCTCGCCTCATACTGCCAGTATCAGGTGAATCACCAAAGGGTGAGGTCACTCTCAAGGGGTAGTATGGCTCACTCTCTCGGAATGTTACATCCATACTGACAAATAATCGCCTCTCTACCGGGCTCCAACAAACATATCCCTTTTGAGTACCAAAGTAATCCACAAAGATGCATTTCACCGCTCTGGGATCCAACTTTCCCACTGTTGGTCTGTGTTTTTTCACAAAGCACACACAACTAAATACCTTTGGAGGAAGAATGCCCCAATTATCTCCTTTCAACATCACACACGGAGTCTGCCACTCCAACACTCTAGATGACATTCTGTTGATCAATTGTGCGGCTATTATGACTGCTTGTCCCCATAAATGTTTTAGATAATTCATGGAGATCATCATGCACCGGGCTACCTCCAATAAATGTCTATTATTCTTCTCTGTCACTCCATTTTGTGCTGGTGTGTAAGGGCACGTGGTCTGATGATGTGTTCGTCAGTATATCATAGACAACACTGAAATATACTATTTTTTAGTACTAGTGCAATTGAAAATCTCTTTTTTAGTACCAGTTAGTCAAGCAGATGAAGACTTGAATTTGCAAGCATCTTTTTTTTTTTTTTTGTGTTAGTTTGTGATGAAGGATCGGTACTGGTATATAATGGGCTGTACCATTTGGGGGTGGAGTTACTCTAAAGTGTGGGTTAATTTAATTGCTTAGAGGTTTGGGTTTCATTTTTTTTGGTTAAAGAGTTGTATTATTTTGTATGCTGGTACATGATTCGATGTTATGTATGCTTCGCCGTCAGTTTCTTAATTGAGGTTATCTTGGAGTATGTTTGTGTGAGTTTTTGGCATATTTAAATGAAACTGTGAATACTTTTGTGAAACAACAACTCAAGAGATTACAGTATATAACAGTTTTAAACTTTTAATACGATAATAGCAGAGAAATATCTCTAACTGAAACAACAACTCTCAGGTCACCTAAAATTGAAACAGCAACTCAATACAAGATTTTAGAGTTATGATACAATTGAAACATCAACAACTCACATGACATCTAGAATAGCAGCAATCATAAAACAAGGACAACAACAGTATGGTTTAGAAAAAATAAATGACAAGTTAAACTTTCCTTCTACATAGCCTGAACAGACCTTTTTTTAAAATAAAAAATGACATATGAAAGATTAATCTAACATCAAACACAAGCATGCCAGAAAACTGACAAAAACAACCCTAGTTCATATAGCATTCAAACAGACAAAATTGAACTTAGATCAGGATATAACATTCTTAAAGCATGTCATTTTCACTCTCAAATTCACAATCCAATCTACTGTCATCATAGGCCATCTCTTGACTCGGAAACTCCATCCTTTCTTATGGCTCAAAACTTTCCTATCTTTTGTCATCTATCACTAAATCTTCCATTTCAACTACACCTCCAAAACAAATCATTCATTCTACCGCCGAATCACCCATTTATCTACAAGTAGACAACGTAATGATTTCTGCTGTCGATGGAGAGATCGATGGAAGGGGAAGGGGATCGACGGAAGGGAAGGTAAAGATTCTGCTGTCGGTGGAGAGGAGCGGTTCTTGCTGGTTTAACTTTCCGATCGAAGAAGAAGAGATTTGGGAGCAGTTGGAAGGGAATTAGATCTGTTTAGCTTCCGATCGAAGAAGAAGATAGGCGAAGGGAATTAGATCTGTTCAATTGAAGAATTGAAGGGTAATATTGAAAATACTAAAATATGTTTTTTTATATACTATTTTTTAGAATAATTTAAATAAAAAATCTGAATTATATGTATAATTGTGGCAATTTGCTTAATTTAATGATTTTGGAGTGGCAAATAACTAATTTTATATTTTGAGGTGGCAAATAACTAATTTTCATGTTTTGGAGTGGCATAAAAATAATTTTACCTTTATATAATATAAAATGCATCTATTTAATATAAAATTTTATTTTAGAGAGTAAAACTAAAGAACTTTTTCTGAAAAAAATTATCCGAAACTTTTCGAAAGCATAAGTTTGCAAAAAGTTCTAGTATAGGCAGTTTATACTCTTGAGTTAAAAAAAAACAGAACACAGCAAATAACTCTATCCCTATGCCTAAGTTTAATGTCAACAATTCCAACATACCAAACCAAAAATCCTCTTGCATCAAATCTTTATAAAACCAGAGTTAACTGCACATCAGCATGTAAATTAGATGTAGTCTAAAGATGAATTTATGGTGAAACTGCTTTAAAAATTATTCTTCCAACCAAAATCTAGCATACTGATAAAAAATGTTATACATTGTAAAAGATCAACCAATGATCGTTTATAAGAACAAACATTACAGCAATCATAAAAACATCAACCAATGATCATTTATAAGAACAAACATTATATTACAGCAATCATAAAAACAACCCAAGAAAAAAATCCGTGTAAAACATTTATTCTTTTTACTATTTTATGAAGGTCATTAGAGGCTTATACTTCAAAATTGAAGGCCAGATTTATGCATAAACACCCCAGTTTTTTCAGGGACAAACGGAAATGACGACTTCCTCTATTACCAGTCCACCCTTCCACCTTCCGCTCCAGACCTCGTAAAGTCCAAATTTTAGTTCCTCATCCTCGTTTTTGAACCTGAATTTCAAGGCATTTGGATCTTTCGGTGCCGAGAAAGTTACTCCGTAACTATTCTGGCTGAGATTTACACTCGTCCAATTTGGCTTCCCATTTTTACCAATCTTCGTCATGATGTAAATTGGGTTCTCATTCCACCCAAATGCATCTGGATTCAGTTTCAGTTTAAACTGTAATGCGTAGTCTGTGTTTGGATTCAATGATTTCAGGCTGTACGATCCATTAACCTCTAGCCAACACACCTGTACCAGCTCAGCTGTGCCTCTGTAATTAAATTAATTTCAGATATTTTTATTATTAATCTAAATACCTGAACAGTGTATTGGTTTAAATATAACTTCAGAAATATAATGACATTGGGGAAAGGGACTGATTTAATTTGTTCTTAGTTTTGTTTTAAAATAGAAATGAAATAATTAATTTACCCAGATAATAAGCGCCAGTAGCGTGCGTCGTTTCCCCAAATGATGTCAAGAGCTCGAGGCTTGAGTATGACCTTATTATCTTTCTTTATAATCTGTCAGTGTAAAAGATTAAACATGGGGATTAAGAAAACAATTGCATATGTCACAATTGTTTTGAAGGAGTGCATAAATAGTTTGTTCTAACAATATATCTGACATGAGTATTTCTTTAAACAGTTATCCTAATATTGTACAAACAAATAAATAGTTAGCTTGTAGTATTTTTACATTCTTTATCCTGAAACTCATTCATTCATTAAAACCTAACAAAAGGAAAAGAAAAATAAAAAGAAGGAACAATATTAAATTGCGGCTAAGTATACTATGCATAGTTACCTCAATATGTTGAGCTTTGTCAGGATTTTCTGAACCTTTGTGATGAGGATATGACATTTTTTTTAATTACTAAGAAATAGAGTAGAAAAGTTTATCAATTGATTGGAATATAGAACTATTAATGCAAGAAGAGAATAAATTTTATGACCGATGGTTATGAAAGGTTATAACATAGTTGTCTCCTTTTTATAATGATATAAAGGAGAGTCGCAGACGCAAGGAATAAAACAAGCTGGCTGGAAAGTTACATGGAATCGAACTTTTCGCAAGAGGTGTATGCGGAAACAAAGACTCCCACATGAGAAAAACAATATTTAATCTCTCTTTAAATTTTTTATGTGGATATATGTGAACAAAATCGTGTATATATAACTTTAGTTTGGATACGCATAAAATGAACGGATGAACTCGTGCGGATGCTAGACAATTTGGAAACGCCTTTCATTTATTGAAAGGTTATCAAAATTCATTTTGCTAGTACATATTTCATGTGATTAAACCTACATTATGCGATCGGGTTGCTGCTATTAGCATATGAGTATGAAGAAAAAGTTACATTTTGGCATATTACAACAACAGTTTTTTTTGTTAATATTTCAAATTAGAAATTAGAAAATTTTAATTGTTAATCTTGTTCGAGATGTTACTTGTTCACCAAAATAAATAAAATTTCGAAGTTTATTTGATGTGATCGTGATTGATGCACCAAATAAATAACACTTTTTTTTTGGCGCGTAGTACTAATTAAACTATTACTGCAATAATATTTTGAATAATTATATGAAATCCCCCGTTCCTATTCCCCATCTCTTAAACTTTTCATACACATTTTTAGAGATTTTTTTTTTTTTCATCGTCGTCCACATTTTTCACGATCTATGATGAATTTTGCGAATATAAAATTACGAACGTATTCTACACAATTTTATCTTTCAAATGAGATCTATGATGACATACTTTCGGGTTTATCGTCACACAAGTATTTATATCTCATCGTGCAAATATTTATACCTATACTTGTAAGTATTTATCCTCAATCGTGTTTAACTTTCATAAACTAACTAGTTTAATTAAATTTATTCAAAACACTGTGATCTTTCAAGTTTAATTAAATTCATAGGTATAAATACTTGGAAGATAATAAATTATTACTTGCAAACTAAGATATTAATACTTGCATGTCTAAATTGATACGACTATATGGGGGGCAACTCAAACTACATGGGAAAAAAAATCATACATGTTTTTAGAGGTGGATTTTTTTTTCTTTTTTCAATGTTGTTCACATTTCTCACGATCTATGAGGAATTTTGCGAATCTAAAATCACGAACGTATTCTACGCAATTTTATATTTCAAATGAGATTCATGATGACATACTTTCGGGCTCATCGTCATACAAGTATTTATATCTCATCGTGCAAGTATTTATATCTATACTTGTAAGTATTTATCTCCAATCGTAGATCTCGCATCTCTGCATCAACCTTCTCCAATCGTCCATGCGTCAACATTTCTCTAACAAAAATAGTTGACCACATAGATATAAATACTTTAGTGCATAGGTATAAATACTTGTAATTAGGGCTGAAAACGGAGCCGGATAATCCGCTCTGAATTCGGACTAGATCCGTATTCGAATCTAAACAGAGCGGATATTTGGCGGAGCAGATTCGAATATTTATTCAGCAGTGTGAACAGTTTCGAATTTCGAATTTGGATAAATTTTTTTAGAAGAAAACAGAGCGGATATCCGAACTATCCGACACCCGCGAACTGTATTATATCATACTACGCTCCGGACTGGGACTTGTTATAATCGTGTCAAACTCAATTAAATGTTTATTGTGGGACTTAAAAATTGAGCTCCGGACGGACCAGACAGCGCTGACGCAGGCATGTGAGAGAGTCTGAGACTGTTGCAAACTTGCAGCTAATTACTCCCTTAAACTTCCTATCTTCTGTGGCGAATACAATGCATAAGGCAATCCAAAAAAATATGAACTTTGATATACCTGCTATTTAATAACCCATAAAGTCAATTTAATAGAAAATTCCAACAAAAAATGCAGTGATTGGAATAGAAAAAATAAGTTCGAACACCTACGTCTTACTATTTTTTATGATTTATTTTTCTTATTTTCTTAATTAATATTTGAATTTTAAAGTTTATAATTTAATTATCCGACAATTATTCATTTTGTATCTGTATTCGAATTCGTATCCATAAATTATCCGATCCGTATCCGTATCCGTTTAAGGCGAATTTGATTTTGAATTTTGATATCCGTTTACTATCCGTATCCGCTCATTATCCGACGGATGTGGATATAGTATCAGCATTATCCGCTTCGTATTCGCTCCGTTTTCACCCCTACTTGTAATACTTAATATTAATACTTATAAATGTCAGCAGTGTCATATGTATAAAATACTATGTATAAATACTTAAATGACGAGGTATAAATACTTGTGTGACGACGAGCTCGAAAGTATATTATCATGGATCTCATTTGAAAGATAAAATTGCGTAGAAGACGTTCGTAATTTTAGATTCGCAAAATTCCTTATAGATCATGAGAAATGTGGACGAGATTGAATAAATAAAATTCGAGGGATAATGGAGGAATGAGAGTGGAGGGACAATTATCAGGAATTTTTTTGATAAACCATAATTAAAAAAATAATTTTTACTAATCCAGCATGATTGCTGCTTTTTTTTTCAAAAACCAGAAGAACCGGAGGGCTCCTCCGGTGCCAACGTAATTCTTTTCTCAAGATCGGAGGAGCCCTCCGGTCCCTCTATTTTATTTCAATTTCCACCTTTCACCTATTAAACGGTGCAGTCAACTGTGTAACGATTTTTTTTTTCTTTTTTCTTTTCACTATTTATTTCCTTTCCTTCCGGTCTCACCAATTATTATACTTGTCGGTGGGTACTGTGCAGTCACTTTATTTTTCTTTTTTTATAAATCCTCTTCTCTCTGTCCAACTCAAACATAAACTTAGAAAATTTAAATTTTTTCTTCTCCGTCATTTTTAGCTGATAATCAAGCTCCAGCGAAAAATTATGTTTTTACAGATTGGCATCTTCATTGTGTTGGTAGATTTTATCTAAAGATTGTAGTAAGTTTTTTTTTCAATTACTATCATATTTTAAGTTGTAAAATTAAAAATGATATCAACAGTTGATTTTAACAATTTATAAAATCAAGTTCAGTTACTCTGCCAAAATCCTACACCCGTAGATTAATTTGAAACCAAATGACCTATATTTATTTATATATTTAATATATATATTTTTAATATAAAATCTCTGTTTCACATATAAAGTTTGTTGCATGAGATATTTTCCTTCTTTGTACTAAATGCCAAAGAAACATAAATAGTGAAATATATCATTATAGAACAAAATAATGAACGAACACTGACCTCTTTGAAATTATTTTTTTAGTGTAGATGAATGTAGTAATTGTGGAATGATTTATTTAGTTGCATGATTTATGTAGATGCATTGTTTATGTGCATGTACTTTTTTTTAGTGTAGATGCATGTAGTATTTTTTAATTATTTATTTATGGTTTATGTAGATGCATTGTTTATTTCATGGCGAGGCTGATATCAAAACAACAGAATTTTTTATTGACACAAAGATTATTAATATTTTGTAGTGGATGGACAATATAATATTGCCCTTTTATAAGCAATTACTTCTGTTGGTACTCTAATTAGTAAGCTTTAAATTCAGACCGTGGGAACCATCCGGTCTCTCTATTTTTTTTATTCTGACTGAACCCACCGGCTCTATATTTTTCCTCCTAATATTATTGTTTTCATCATTTATTTTCTCCTAATATAAATATTCATCTTCTTCCTTCCTCCAACAGACTATTAATTTCTTCTTCTCCGTCATTTTCACAATTTTCAGCTAAAAATCAAGCTCTATCAAAATATTGTATTTTTACAGATCAGCCTCTGCATTGTGTTGGTAGCTTTCATCTAAAGATTGTAGTAAGTTTATTTTTTCAATTACGATCATATTTTAGGTTGTAAAATTAAAAATGATATAGATGATTGATTGTAAATTTTTTTTGTTCAAATAATGTCTCAAGTAATAATAAATGTTTATTATGGACGCGAAATTTCAGATGCACCGACCTGCACATTTCCTGTTACAAATTTAACGAGTCTTGATGAGCTAAGAAAACATATATATGTTAGCATTCATTTTCTCCCTAACCAATTCGATCTGACAATCAAGGCTCGTTTGAACACAGCACCACCTGGCTCAGCAGAAAAATACCAGTTATTTAGCGTAGACGAGGAAACGATATGGCACATGATGCTTGAATATGCCACTCCGGTACTTAATTTAAATTTTTTTGATTTAATGGTTGAGTAAGTACCAGTTGTTAGTCAGACCAATTATGACCCATATCCGGGTAGTGTACCTGGAAGTAGCAGAGACACAACGGTGTCTGATTCACCCATATATTGTGATGACCTACCCGAAATATCGATAACGGATGATTTGGAAACTCATTTTGATGAACTGAATAATAATACTAGCTCAGACACAAACTCTAGTTCTGACACAAACTCTGACCTTGGTGGCTCAGCTGTCGGGAAAGATGATATGGCTGAAATGGAGGATCAAATTAGAATACAAGATGTAATGAAGGAGTGAATAAATTCTATTCCCTTTATTAATCGAGGATTGCGGCATCCTTTTCCAGCATTTAATGATGATGTGTCGATGCCGTACAAGGATGAAGCATTTTTTGGTTATCCACTGAAAATTGACGGTCAATTTTCAGTGGGACAGATGTTTGAATCCAAAACCGATCTTAAATCCCAGTTGGGTGGATTTGCCCTAGATCATAACTTAGAATTACAACAAAAATATACCAATCGTACTGGCTATATAGTTATATGTAGAGCAGAGGGGTGTCCATGGAGGTTATATGCAAAAACCACTGAGACGGGAAATTGAACAATTGCAACAAACCCATACGAGCACAATTGTTACAGTATTGCTTGTAAAGTAGACAGTCGTCAGATGACTGCCAGGATGATTGCAGATATAATCAAACCTGGTCTATAGGAGGACCTGGAGATGTCAATTAAAGCATGTCGATTTACAGTTAGAAATGCATACAAAATGGTTCAGCCTTCATATAACAAGATTTGGAGAGGAAGGGAGTTGGCTATTGCTGATTTATTTGGTTCTTGGGAAAAAGCATACGAACTGCTACCTTCTCTGCTCCGTGCAATCCAGATGTCTACCCCAGGCACAAAATACATAATTGAGCACGAACCATCTACGCGTATGGGCGTCCATATTTTCACCCGTG
>CAXKVR010000809.1:0-13430 GCA_964058845.1 Carex sylvatica
TGAGCGTTTTGAGCTGCTTTTAAACTGGGGAATTGAACCCAAGAGAATCTGTAAGATGCTTAGGACAACCCCAAAATTACTCGATCAAAACAAGGATAGTATGAAGGAGAAGATAAATTTTCTTCGCAACCATTTGGGTCATAATTTGGATTATTTGGATTCATTTGCTGCGTTTTTGTGTTTTGATTTGGAGAACAGAATCAAACCAAGGTATAGAATTCTAGACTGGTTGAAAGAGGTGGGAGTGCTTAGGAGGTCTTTTGCACCAGCCACAGTATTGGGAAGTTCTGAAAAAAGATTCATGGTGATTTTATATGCTATTCATCCTGCTGCTCCGAAGCAATGGCTCGAGAAATTTTCAAGCCGGAATCACAGGGAGCATTATAGAAAGAACTTGTTTGCTCCCAAGGTTAATTTTAAAGGGGTCCGTGCATTCAATGTTGGACCGGATTGGCCCCAATCTTGATCGGACGGTCAGGATCTAAACTCAAAACTTGGGTTACTTTAGGGGATGGTGCTGAACAGCTGGTCATTGGTCAAGTGAAAATTAGTAGATAGTAAAATTTGGCTCTAGAGCCGGTCATGACTTTTCAAATCCCCCCCTCTCTACTAGTTATGGAATAATCAATCATCAACTGAAGAAATCAAATCCGTGCTCTCTCAAAAGTGAATAAAAGGGAAATTAACACGAGAGAAGGTGGGATGCATTAAATACAGGATCCAAATCTGCTGCTATTCTAAGAAGAATAGCAGGGTGCTTCTGTTCACTTTTCTCTCTATCTCTCTCTTGAAAAAAGGTGGAGAGAGGAGAGCAGGGATAGTAGGGATTTTGAATAGCAGCAGATCTCGTTCCTTAAATACAGGTATTATTTATCTAAGGCCATTGGTATTTGGTTCTCATTCTCATTCGGATGTTTAAGGCTTAATTTTTTTTTTCTTTTGAATAATCGAAACTGCTCTTATTTATTGATAAGCATCTGCTCTGATACATAAATTTTCGATAAATATCTTGAATTGGAGCTGATTTAACCAAATTTTAGTTACAAGCGCTAGTAAGCTGGAGTTTGATTAGTCTCTGATGAGAAGTTCTGGGCGAAAACCAATGGATAAAATAAAGTCAGGTTTAATATTATTTCATGTAATTTTTTATGCTTATGACTTCAACTAATTGGATTTTTTTATTTTATTTTATAGCATGGCTTTGGATGCATCACCACCCTGGCGTCAGAAGGCCACAGCTTTCTTCGCTTCTTCTGGTAAATCATCAATTTTTTAACCTAAAAAATGGGTTCTGACTTCTGAGCATTACAATAGAAGCGGGAATGTTTATAATTGTAATTGTTAGAAAATCTGTTTAATACAGGTGTCAGGATAAAACTAGCTGGTCAATCAGCCAGAGGTGATGTCGCTAATGTGGCAGGGAAGGTGAATTCCATGATGAAGAACACGTGGGCCGTCTTTAAAGATAAAAGACAGAGTAAACAGGAGCGGGCCCCATCTAAAGAGACTGTACAAGAACGCCTCATATCAGTGGCTGCCTCGATGACCGTGCTTCTCAGAAAGGGTTTGAACTAGACAAAAAAGAAGGTTGTTGTTGGAAGAGTAATGTACTATGCTGTACCAATGGCAGCTCATTGAACTTCATTTTTTTGAGAGTTGAAGAGGTAATAGGGATTGTATCAAGGATTAATTATCATTGTTTACAACAATACAACTTTGAGTACATCTTTTTTTTTTTTCAGGCAGCAAAAAGGACCATAAACAACATAGAAAGATGGCAAAAGGTTTGCATTTTGACGTTGTTTGTAACTTTGTGAAAATTAGAAGATTTTTATTATTCTGTTTCAGACTTTCAACTAATATTGAATTTTCTACAGGGTGTGGCAAGCAACGGTGGTGAGTTTGTGTTGGTTCTTTATCTGATTTAGGATTTAGTTTTCATATTGGTATCAATTATATTGAAGTTATACTGCTGATCAAAATAACTCAGTTCTATTTCCATAAAATTACAGTTTTTGGTGTTCCAATTGAAGTAATCGTACAAAGAGAGCAGTCTAATACAGCTGTACCACCAGTGCTGATTGCATGCGTGGATTACTTAATGGTGTCAGGTGAAGTTGCAGACATAAATGTTATTTGGGATGATTTTTCTTTTATAACCTAAATCTTATATTGTGATACTTGTTAGGACTGAGTTTTGAGTACTTCAAATCTGAAGAGGACAAAAAAAAAACATCAAGCACTTAATTTCCCTTTTCAATGAAGGTGATTTGGTGTTCCTCTTATGATACTTTTTTCTCTTGAAATTAATGTTCTTTTGGCTTTTTTTTAAAACACCTCCACTTTTCTTTTATCACATTATGAAGATGGGGAGAATTAAGATAAAACTTTTTTTTTTTTGTTTAAACTCATGTATTTGGTAAATATTTTCTTGACAGACTGGAAGGCTTCCATACCTGACGGTATCAACCCAATATATGTTGCTTTGCTTATCAAATGTTACCTCGCAAGCTTGCCTGAGCCACTGATTACATTTGTATTATTTAATGAAATAAGAGGGGCAAGGTCTCGCATACGTTAATTGAAAAATATTTTGAGAAAACTTCCAAGTGTTAATTACATGACACTTGAGTTTGTTACTGCCTTCTTGCTTCGGGTCAGCCAGAAATCTTCTTTCAATGGTTGTAAATCACAAATTGACATGTGAACTCCAGATTTTTTTATGGATACGCCCACAAAATGCACATGTCATATATGTGCCTATAATTATAATTTGTCAAATATATGACGTACTCACTTTTACTCGTTTTAGTTTTTATGGTTCATCCAAGTGAGGCACAAGACCTGTTTGTCATTCACTCTTTCTAAGATAAATAGAGTAGGATAGCTTGGGTAATGGGTACTTCTAAACAATATTAGCAAGCAGTGGGCATAGTGCATTTTGTACCAATTTAGAGATATGGGTGAATATTTCTCTGTTGAAAAGCCTGTGATGGTTTTATTTTCTATATTCTACAACCTCAGACTTATATTTGACAAATCTCTCTCTCCACACCCTTCCTCTATAGAAGAAGAGGATGTACAGATACCATTAGATGATGCAGCCCCACCAGATTATGGTGTGATAGAGGTAATACAGTGTTTAATTGATCACCACAATGCTGTTTTCACAGATGCAAATGAGACCATCTGGAGATAAATAGTATCTGTTTTTACTTTTTAGTGTATACGTGCCCTTGTGCTCATAGGCTAAATTTGTCTGCACTATGCAAGAATATATTCCTTGTGCTCATAGGCTAAATTTGTCTGCACTATGCAAGAATATATTGTAATTGAAGAGTGGTACTGTGGATGATTGCTTGGTAAAATTGCACAGACATTTTTCTTGCAGACTTGTGCATTACGAGAACCTTTTGTTTCGCTCCCATATGCCATTGAAATACTATTCTTTTGGTTTTTCTCTTTCTTTACGAAGATCTATTTAAGGAGTCTTGGCTACAAATCAGTGTTATTTCAGTCTCTATAATGCCAATTCCAAAATCTATCGAATTAATTTTAAATGTCAAATTCAAACCGTTCAAACTGATGTAATATGTTAGTTGTGTGTTTACATGTTGTTAAATGTTGTTAAATGTGAGGGTTTTTAAGTTAATTTTAATATATTTATTTTTCAACATTTTTGACTACTTGATCTGATGCTAAAATAACTTGATTTTTTTTTTTTTTTTTGCATGTAAGCACAATATTCATAAAATAAATCGGTTTGAACGATTTGAATTGGTCGTTTGAAGTTCATCCAATGAGTTTTGAAATTGATATCACATGATGTCGATGTCATACTAGTTGGACTCTTTTTTTATTATGAGTATGGTCATTCAAACTTTGAAAATTAGAAGTCCTTTTAAATCCACAATATGCTGCAAAGTCAAAATAAATTCGAGTAGCTATAGTTTCATAAATTCGAGATTTTAAAAGATTTGATGCCATAAATTAAAAACTTTATTAAATGATGTTACAGATAAAAAATAAGAATGGGAGAAAATCCATAGACGAATTCGAATCGGGTAAGTTACCTAACAATGTTAGATCAAGTTAGATCTAAAGTTAGTAAGGTTGTGCTCCATAGACAGAAATATATGTTACCTCAGAAATATGATGTTACCTCAGAGGACATCCATAGACAGTCCCATAAGGGTTAGACGTTTTTTTTTTGATTAAAGCCCTTAGGCACTCACACCACACACACGCTACTCGAACTCATGTCCTCCCTGCTCTAGGCAGTGTTGGCATTAGGGTTAGACGTTAAATATGAATGAAGAGGCCAGCTTTTCAAGTTTTGATCCAGACCGTTTGTGCAATGTCCAACGGAGGTCAACAGAGAAGAAACTAAAACCACGGTCCTCTCCAGAATTTATTACCTAAGGTAACAGAGAATTTTTATTTAGATCTGACCGTTCAATTAGAAACCGCACGAATATTAAAGCACCTGTTCATTCCATCTCGGACCGGATTGGTCTGGGATTCTGATCAAACGGCCTGAATCTAAACAGAAACATTATGTTACCTCAGAGGAAACAGAGTCAAGGTCAAAACCCTACCTCTAAATCCCTAATACTGTGCACTGATCAGAGTTCCACCATGGCTCTCTTCTCCATTTTTTGCAAGAGATCTCGCGATGTTCCATTTTTCGCTCTCAACCCCTCCTACTCAACCTCCCCTTCTATCGCACCAAAACCACAGAAAATAAAAGGTCTTACTTCCTACCATCGAAAACCAGCCATGGAGGCCGCCATGACTGCTCTGAAAGACTATCTCTACTCCACCCGCTCTCTCCCATTCTCCGTCGCTGAGCAAATCTCTCTCAATTCTCCCGTCTCTCTCTCTTCCTATATCTGTCGCCTCCAGTTTCCCACCGGTAGCTTCAATTCTAGCGACTTCCGACAGTTTTTCCGCCGTTCTTTTTCTTTCAAGGAACCCATCAACGAGTTCGACTTCTTTCTCGAATCAATTGGGGTTTTTGACAAGCCAAAACCCTCAGAATCGATTTTTCTTTCTGACGATTTGCGATTGGTTGAAGGGGTTAACCAATTGATTGGTTTAGGATTTCCTTACAAGAAAATCGGTCTTCTGTACCCCTCAAAAGCACTTTGGGTTGCCCCTAATGAGCTTTCAAGGAGATTTGATAAGTTAGCGCATTCTAGCTTTTTAGGGAGAAATTGTACCGTTGCTATTTGTCTTGCATTTCCTAAGGTTTTGACTAGAGACGATGCAGATAGTTTGTTAGGGGATCTCCATACTTTCTTTGTGGCTAATGATGTCGTGAATTCGATGGGAAATGAGGTTGATAATTATTTGGATATCTGTGAGAAAATTCAGATTTTTTATGAACTGGGATCTGCTGAGGGGTCCATTGGTAGTCTTATGAGAGAGAATGATTGGGTGATTTTTGATACAGATAAGACACAACTAAGAAAAAGATTGGGCTTTTTTGCAAAATTGGGCATGAAAGACGATTTGGGGCAGTTTGTTTTAAGAAATTCTAGAGAGATTTTTAAATTTGATTTGGAGCTCACCATTTCAATACCAGAATACTTGCACTATGTTGGACTAGAAGAAAATGAGGCTAACAATGTAATATCAGCATACCCACATGTTGTTGGAAAGAATAAATTGGGAAACTTGCCCGGAATAATGTGTGCAGTTGGCTTATCAGGCTGGTTTCTCAGTACAGTACGAGACGGCAATAGCAAACTTTTTTCTCCCAATTTTATTTCAGATGCTTTAAATTATGACTCAGCAATTGAAGAAGAGTTTGTGAAAGGGCTTGAACAAGCAAATTTGCACAAAAAGGGGAAACTTGTGATTTACAAGGTTGAATTTCTACAATCAATTGGGTTCGGCATGAACAAATTTACTGCTCAAATTGCAGCTGAACTGAGTGGTGCAAAGGAAGATTTACATGAACGTTTTGAGCTGCTTTTAAACTGGGGAATTGAACCCAAGAGAATCTGTAAGATGCTTAGGACAACCCCAAAATTACTCAATCAAAACAAGGATAGTATGAAGGAGAAGATAAATTTTCTTTGCAACCATTTGGGTCATAATTTGGATTATTTGGATTCATTTGCTGCATTTTTGTGTTTTGATTTGGAGAACAGAATCAAACCAAGGTATAGAATTCTAGACTGGTTGAAAGAGGTGGGAGTGCTTAGGAGGTCTTTTGCACCAGCCACAGTATTGGGAAGTTCTGAAAAAAGATTCATGGTGATTTTATATGCTATTCATCCTGCTGCTCCGAAGCAATGGCTCGAGAAATTTTCAAGCCGGAATCACAGGGAGTATTATAGAAAGAACTTGTTTGCTCCCAAGGTTAATTTTGGTGCTCCCTTAGTAGTAAAGAACAACTGATTAGGAAATCTTTTTAGTCTTTTGGATCTTCTCTGTGTTTAAAAGGCTGTATATTATTTTAGATCTTAGTATGGGACCAGTTTTATGCATTTTTGGGTTTGGGTTGGATTTTCCAATCAGACATATATATCAAATCAAACAACGGTCTTGCCTTGAATTAATCATTTGTTTTTGAAAGTTTGGAATGGCCTTTTTTTCTGTGAATATGAATTATTCCAGGAAGTTACCAATTTCAAATACAATGAGACGAATTTTGCTCTTTTGCTTAATGATGTAATATTATGCATGTACAAGGAATACAGCTTCATGTCAACTGAATTCTTGATATATTTGATATGTTATTGGTTGGTTATTAACAATTTGATATCATAATCTGAATAAGAAGTCTTTTCAAATGACTGTCCGAAATCTGAACTAATAACTGTTTTAGTTAGCAAACGGTATGTTTAACTTCTCTGATTTCCTCTGTTTGAAAAAGAACTAACAATCAGGCGTACCAGTCGGTTGGTCTGAGTTCTTGTCTATATTTTTAATTCAATTGATAATTATTAGGTTATGCAATTCTTAATTCATAATCAATTATCATAATTTAAAATTTGTTAAATTATATATTTTTTAGAGTTGGATTTTTACAAGTTCTATTAACAACAAAATAATGTAAAAAATCTGATGGCTATGCCTAGGGGTGGCAACGAATCGAACTTATCATAGGTTTGAGTTTGGTTTGAATTAATTTCGAACCGAACCTGGTTTGATTTGTTTCGAATCGAACCTATTTCGAACCGAATTAATTTCGAACTACACATTTTTCAAATCGAACCCGAATCGAATTACGAACCAAATTATTTTTTAGCAGTCCTAGTTATACTGGTAGTTCATACATTAATTTTTTTCTCGCGGGACAAAATTCACATGGCTTCCTTTTACCAGTATAAATGAGTGTTTTTAAGTTGAAAAATTATTCATGAAAAAATACATCACAACAAATAATCGTAAAAAGAGGATTAAGTACAAGAACTGAAATATACAGTAAAACAAGTAATCGTATCTCGAGTGCTCACTCGATCAAACTCTTGATCAGACCATCTAATGAAGTGAGAATTCGAAAGGTAGAGAAGGAGGAGGAGATACGGCCGAAGAGAGAGGAGAGACAGCCATCTAGGCTGGAGAGATGAGAGACAGCCAGTCGCCGAGAGCGTCGGCTAGATTTTGGAGCGAGAGAGAGAGTGAGTTAGGGAGAGGCAGAAAGAGAACTAGGTTATTAAGATTTGAGAGCGATGGAGCGTCGGCTAAGTTAAATTATAACTCTCTATCTTGAATTTTAATTTCATTAGGTAAATGAACGACCGATGTTATTATGAGATTCGAATCACAAAAAAATCACGAACCTATTTCGATCGAACCAAGCTAGGTTTGAGTTTGGTTTGAATTAATTCCGAACCGAACCTGGTTTGGTTCGTTTCAATTCGAACCCATTTCGAATCGAATTAAACTCGAATCAAACCCGAATCAAACCCGAATCAAACCCGAATCAAATTTCGAACCTCGAATTTTTTTGCCAGCCCTAGCTATGCCGTAGGAGGGGTGCTTTTTTTTCCTTGTTTGATAAAAATAAATGTCAAAAATACAAACAAAACATAACCTAAGTAAAATGAATATAAATGAATATAGCTAACGATAAAAACATCATTCATATTATAATATCACTGTTATAATAAATAACTATATATATTTTTTTCAACGATGAATATGTATAGTTTATTTTCAAAATGATGTCGCTTCAAAATTTACTTTAGAATTTTTGATGTTTAATTTCTATATCTCTTATACAAGTAATAAATCCTAGTTTATACTCAATTTGGTTGCAAGTGTACAACCTAGTCAAGTAGTACTTAGGGATCGTCTCCACAGGGACAAGTCGAAATATCAATTCTAACCTAACGATTTAATTTAGTAAAAGTGAAGTAAAAAGTGTTTTGTTTGTTTAAGAGGTTTGTTTGGTAGTGATTGAACTGAATTAAACTAAAGTCTTAAAGTAAAATTTGGTTTTAAACAAGTAAGAGAAATTAGGGTTTCTTAGGGTTCATATCCACTAATGTCATGATTAATTGGTTTGTTAAATTTGATCTTATATTTATGAAGGCACAGTTGGATGTTGTAGGTACAAAGTGATATCTCTATATTAATACCATCTTCAAATTAGAATAAACGTTACCTCTCGGTACTTGGCTACACTAATCTAAAGTCATTAAGTTCTTACTGTCCCAATTTATCTAGAAAGCTATTCGTCACCTCTCGGTACTTGGCATAATTTCCTAAACTATTGGGTGAAGCCCGTATAAGACACGCGTCACCTCTCGGTACTTAGCCTATCAAATACCCTATTCCTTATGGTCGAGACTTAATATTCAATTTCTCAATTGCAAATACCAAATCCTAAGATTTCATGTGATTTCGATTAAGTCTTCACAATCAATTAAAATAAAGAATATATCATAATAAAGAACAAGAAGATATGAAATAAAACCAACTAAATCATAACAAAAATTTCAATTACAGCCCTAATTAACCCTAGAAAAGTCCTTAGCCGATCATGGCTAAGGCACAAATGAAATTAAAAGAGTTCAAAGAGTTTTAAAAGCAAGAAAGATAATAAAACCGGTGGATGAATGATGTTCTTTTCTCCCTTCTTTCTCTCCTTTTTTCTCCTCTCTTTTCTCTCTTCTTTTCTGTCTAAAAACTCCCTTATTTTCGTCCCTAATCGTTATATTTTTTTCCTCACAAATTCTAAAATAAATAACTAAAAAAAATAGCAAATTCGGGCTCTGAACCGACTTATTGCGGGCCGCAATCAATTCTATTGCGGGCCGCAATGAATGGAGGCAGTTAATTACTTGTCGCGCAGAAACTGTAAAAGTCATTGCGGGCCGCAATGAATGTGCAGAAAACTGTAGAAGTCATTGCGGGCCGCAATGAATGTGCAGGAATAAAAGGGGCTCTGTCTTGTTTTGCTGCGGACCGCAATGGGAATCATTTCGGGCCGCAATAACATTGACAGTTGCTCCAATCTTCGTGCTGACTTGCTATAAATCACCCGTTTTGCTCCGTTAACTTGATTACCTGTAAAATAAACATAACTAGGGCAGTAACTTGAACTTTCGGACATTTTTACCTAATTAAACCTAATCTAATCAAAACTTAGCTTAATTTACATAACTAACCCTAGGTTTCAATAGATACAATTTCGGCTTATCAAATTCCCCCAAGCTTGAACATTGCTTGTCCCCAAGCAACATCTAAACTTGGAACACAATTCAATCTCTAATTTAATCCCATATATCAAATATACATTTCTTAATCGAAAAATTTGAATGATCTTTCCAAAATTTAGAAACCTCAATGTAAATTTCTACAAATCTAAAGTTCAACCCTTGGTTAATCATACTTCACACCACAATTCGATTACTCTAACTTTTATTTCCTTAAAGGCTTAGAATTTGTAAACTTCGGTTATCTAAATTTGTTACAAAAAATACAATCTTATTTGTGAAAATTCTTTTTTAAAAATCCCCCAAGCTTGGATCAAGCTTAGGTTAGAAAGTCGCGGACATCGTGTGTTGATATTTATAAAATTTAATTTTTCTTTTGTTGCTTTTATTTGATGACACTATAAATCTTTATCCTTAGGACAAAACCGATTAGTTATGGGTAGCTAATCCATACCCAACCTTTTTAATTCAAAAGTGCATTTGCATGCTCATGGTTCAACCCTTCCATGACACGAATTCACATGTTTAGTGCGAACTCGGTCACTTTATCGGGCAAACTAGCGGAGCAAAGTGTCAATGATTCATTGCTATAAGTACGTCATATCGCCGTAACAAAAGCAAGCGGAATCTTATTTTCTTAAATTTTTTTAATTTTGAACAATTTTTTGCAAAATATCATGAATACACACATCCATATGCATTAAATCATACTCATGAATATCCCGATCTTTCTAAATTCATTTTCTACATATAAGTTGCATTTTCAAAAAAATAAATTTAAATTTCTAAGTTTTCATTTTCGTAAACCTTTATTTCCACTAAGTTTTTCGTCAATTTATGGAGTTATTTCAAATTATTCCAAGGGTATTCCTAAAACTCGTTAAAATTTACACAAAAATTAAACATGATTTTATACTTTATGCATTTTCAAACAATTAAGTCCAATTATGCAAGACTCTATTTTTATAACTTCGTAAAACATCTTGACAAATTTGTAATTTCAAGCATTTAAGTTCAAAATCACAAATCTTATTCATGGTCAAGTAAAAATTCAATGTTATAAATCCTAAATTTTGAAAAATAATTAAACATGCATGTAAAGATACAATTTCTTTCCATCCCCCAAGCTTAAATTAAGCATTGTCCCCAATGCATAAAAATAAATAAAAGTAAATAGGGAGAAACATGAACTACTCTATTGGCGAAAGGTGGTGGTGTTACGCGGCCTCAATACTTGGATGGAGGATCGGGAGGGCGGCCTCCCCATTGCCCCATTTTGTGTTGATTTTCGCGAGGTTTGTCGGTTTCAGATGTTGCCACTGACTTTTCTCGCACATATTTTCTGTTAACCGGATATGTCTTGTCTTCCCCCAAATATTCATAGCGAAGGCTGGGTGGCAAAGGTTTGAACTTGACCTTTGTTGTATCCTCCGAGGTTTCAGCAAAATTCGGAAGGATCTCAGTGATTGAAACTTGAAAAATCGGGCTCAGAATAGGCTTCTTATCATTCTGGAAGGGTTTACTGCGGGCCGCAACAGATTCATTACGGGCCGCAATGAGTTCTGGTGGATTCAGGTGTTCTGACTGATGATGTTGCGGGCCGTAATGGGTTTTGTTGCGGGCCACAATTATTTTACGATTTTCTTCCTCCTCTGACTGAAGAGGTTGCGGACCGCAATTGATTTCAGTTCGGGCCGCAAAATTCTCAACAGAGCTCATTTTGTGAGCTTGTTCGCACTCCTGATCCATCCAATATTCAAAGGAACCCTTCCTCAAGTTGTTCATAAGCTCTTCATCTATCAACCTGTCAAGAATATCAACACTAAAAACACTTTGATCGTTAGATGGATATCTCATAGATCTTTTGATATCGAATTTTAACTTTTCTTCACCAATATTCATTGTTATAATTCCATCATGAACATAAATTATAGCTTTTGCTGTATTGAGAAATGGTCTACCTAACAAGAGTGGTGTATAAATGTCCTCATCCATGTCAACCACAACAAAATCTATTGGTACAAAGAACTTTCCAATTTAAATTGGCAAGTCCTCTACCACTCCTAAAGGTAACTTAACCGATTGGTCTGCCAATTGAAGAGATATTCTAGTTGGCTTAAGTTCTCCAACACCTATCCTATCATACACCGACTTTGGCATAAGACTTACGCTTGCTCCTAGATCACAAAGTGCACGTTTGAATTGGATATTTCCTATTGAACATGGTATGGAAAATTTACCCGGATCATCCAACTTTTTGGGCAATTCATTCATTACCATGGCACTACCGTTCGTGTCTAAGGATACCATTTGTACTTCTTCAAGTTTACGCCTATTTGAAAGAATGTCCTTGAAAAATTTAGTGTAAACCGGCATTTGGGTCATTACCTCAGTCAATGGTAGGTTCACATGCAATTGTTTCAACAGTTCAAAAAATTTGGCAAATTGTTTGTCGGTTTTCTCATTCTTAAGTCTACCAGGAAAAGGTGCGTATTTGTGAGGAGGAGTGTAGAGAGGTACTTGTGCACTTACCTTTGGCGACTCATCTTGAGATGGCTTTGCTTTGTTGGCATGGTTGCTTGGTGCAATTGGAGTAGTTTCCTTCGAGGCGGAATCCTCATATTGCATACCGCTGCGAAGCATGTGCCTAACCGCCTTAACATCCTTGGGATTGTTCTCGGATTTTGGCGGAAAGGTGCCCGGTTGGTGATAGAATTGTGTAGCTAGTTGTGCAACTTGGTTTTTAAGCATTTTATTTTGGGTTGCCAACATATCTACCTTTTTGGTCAATTCATCAAACTTTTGATTTTGACTTGTCATGAAAGTCTCCATCATCAATTCAAGATTGGATTTCGGTTGTACATTAGAACTATACCCTTGGGTACCATAACCTTGATTTGGTCTATTATAGTTTGAGTTACCTTGGGTCGGTTGGTCATTTTGTCTCCACGAAAAGTGTGGATGATTTTTCCATCCGGGGTTGTAAGTATTGGCATAAGGATTGTTATTTGGTTCGAAATTGCCTTGGTTAATTGCATTAACCTCTTCAATACTACCCCCATTACTTAGGCCACAATTAATTGCTAGATGATTGGTACCACCACAAATTGAACAAGGAAGAAAAGAGGAATTGTTTACCGAGTTTACGCTCATTTGATCAATTTTGCGATTCAAAGCGGCAATTTCTGCAGCCAAGTTCGGATTCGAATTCATCTCTTTCATCCCCCGCTGCATGATCATCGGTGTCTCCCTAGAGTTGTGCCATTGGCTTTGGTTGAGAGCCATGTTATCAACCAACTTGTATCCATCAATAGCCCATTTATTCATGAGACTCCCTCCAGCAGCTGCGTCTAACATACCCTTGTCATGTGGCATGAGACTGTTGTAGAAGATTTGCAATAAATTCCACCCCTCGATACCATGGTGGGGGCAGCACCTCTGCAGTTCTTGAAATCTCTCACACGCCTCGCTCATGGTTTCATCTCCTTTCTGTCGAAAATTGTGGATTTGATGGCGCAATGAGTTTGTTTTGGACGGCGGAAAAAATTTGTTAAGAAATGCATTTGCCACCTTAGGCCAAGTATTCATGTTCTCGGGCCGTTGTCCCCTTATCCAACCTTTAGTCTTATCTGCAAGAGAAAAAGTGAAGGCCATTACTTTAAGATCTTCGGGAGAAACAGTTTGTACCTTAATTGTGCTGCAGATTTCTTCAAAATTGGCTAAGTGTTGTGTGGCATCTTCGTGAAGCAGACC
>CAXKVR010000810.1:0-19486 GCA_964058845.1 Carex sylvatica
CGGACAGATTTTGGTCCGATGCTTGTTGGATGCCCCCCACTTCCTAAGGATAGGGGTTATAAGCCACAGGTCTATATAATTGGCTAGTCAAAATGGTTTTACATGTTGCAGAAGCTCACACACACAATCTTGAGGGTTTTTCTCATAAAGCAGTCGTACCTATAAAAATTTTAAATGCAATAGAATAGGGAGTTTGGCTAGTATAACATTAGTGTCATTTCAACCTATATAACACCAACTCTAAAACCTATCAAATCGACTTCAAACGGTAAATCCAAACCGTTCAAACCGATCTACTTCATTAGTCATGCAAAATTTATAACTTTTCGAATTTATTTAGTATTAGGTCAAGCGGTCAAATATGTGAGTTTTTAAGTTAATTTTAATACATTAATTTTTCAATATTTTTACCGCTTGATTTGATACTAAAATAACTCGAAAATATAAAAAATTTGTATGTAAACGCATCACACATAATGTAAATTGGTTTGAACGGTTTGGATTAGTCGTTTGAAGTCGATTTGATAGGTTTTAGAGTTGGTGTTATATAGGCTGAAATGACACTGATGTTATACTAGCCAAACTCTAGAATAGGAGATAATCTCTCAGTGTAGATGCCTAAGCAAGACATTACTTAAAACACAAGACATTGGCCACACTATCAAGTGTAACAAAAATAACCACCAAGAGCATGCAAATGATGTAAAATAATTAATAATAGAATTGTAGTGGAAAGTATATGAGATGGTTTCCTAGATTATGTGAACACATTTAAGTTCAATTCAAAGATTTCTCAAATAAACAAGAGGAATTCATGAAAAGCCGTTAAAATAAAAATAATATTAATTGAAATGATAAGTTTCAAATTAGCTCAAAGAAGAAATAAGATAAAACAAATGTGGCCTTGTACGGGGTTTTACATAGTTACAACGGATTGCAACAGTTCTGGTATTCTTATATCAAATCGAAAATAATACATTTATTACCTGTATTTTGCTACGCTAGCTGGTACCTCACCCTGTACCAGATGGTACTTGATCCTTGCCTTTACTGGTTCGCTTGGATATGTACTAATCCTGGGATAACTGTTGCAATACAAGAAAAAAAAAAATAATCACCTTTTTCTGTTTTTTGCTCGACAGTCTGATAGGTTCTTTACTGCATTGAAAGGCCATGGTGCACTCTGTCGCTTAGTAATTCTCCCTTATGAGAGTCACGGCTATTCAGCCAGGGAGAGCATAATGCATGTGCTATGGGAGACTGACAGGTGGCTCCAAAAGCATTGTGAAGCCAATTCTGATAGTGATAGATCCAGTAACAAGGATGATTCACAAAACTCTACAACAGCTGTCAATAGTGAGAACAAGGCTTTGTCAGCTAGTGGCGGCGTTGCTGCCAATGAAAGCTCAGAGTTTGGTGAACCACTTTGTACACCAAGATCTTTACTTTGGTAAATGTTCCCATCTATATGATTGAATGACATTAGGGATTGATTTTTTCTCATGCTTGTAGTTCTGAAACCTGTAAGCCTCTCTGCAAAATAATGGGGTAACAGAAGTATTTCTAGAGAAACCTATAACTGAACAAATTTAACCCAAAAAGGGAAGATTATATGATTGCAATTTGCTAAATACATCAGAGAGTATCTGATTGGAGAACCATGTCTAACGCATTGGCTAAGGCATCGTCCATGACCCTGATCTCATGATTAAAAATACTTTATCTAACTGGAAACCAAATTGCTCCTTATAATTGCAGATCAAGTTGATTGGAACCATGGTAATTGGTAAAAGCAAAAGTGCCAGCTTAATAGAAGATGCAGCACCATGCCTATACCAAAAGGAAACCTGGATGTTCTCAGAAATAAGCTGCTCTTAAGCTGACTTGGACATCTTCGAAATAAGTGTTTACGTCTTACATTAAATTCAAGTCTGTATTATACATTTTTTTTTTATTGATGGATATTGAATTGCGCTTTTCAGGAATAAAAGAACAATTAAGTATCGGTGCAATTGTGTAATACACATTTTTTTTTCTTTTAATTAATTGTCAAGTCTGTAATATACATTTTTATTGATGGATATTGAATCACGCTTTTCAGGAATAAAGGAATAATTAAGTATCGGTGCAATGGTCAATAACTCGTGCTCGTCCTTCTCCTATGATGAGATTATGGAACTTAAGACTCAATTTTGATAACTCTTATCTGACAATTCGAAAGTTCATTTTCCGTTTATAAATTTGAAAATGTGGAAAGAATATTTGGTCATATTGCGTGCACATTGGCATGCGTGACGTTGTTTACGTGCGCAATTGTATTTCTTACCGTCCACATCGGCTACAGAAACCTATAGCAATAGATGTCTACTATACTAGCAATTTGTTTGGAATATGTCGTTTTCTACTTGCATTTTACAATAGTGAATTTGTGATTTTTTCATTGAAGATGTCCAATAACGGATTCATCAAGATCTATAATTTTGTAATTTCTACTGTATCCACGAGATAAAAGGTTGAAATATAGATGAATAGCAGGTTCATTGGGCCACTGTGACGAGTTCGGATTCTCTGAATAACTCAAATTTGAATTTAGATCCGGGCTGTTCGATCAGAATTCGGATCAATCTAATCCGAAGTGCAATGCATGGGAGATATTCATGCTAAAGCAAATCGGACAGTCCGGGTCTAAACTCAAAATTTGAGTTAATTGAGGTGATAGTTGGGCTGCAAATGAATCAAACTAAATTGAAATTTCTTCAGTTTGAGTTTGAATAAGATTCGAACTGAACTAATTTAATTTATTTCAGAGCGAACTAATTTATAATCGAATTAATTATAAACTACAAATTTTTCGAATCGAAGTCAATCGAATTATGAACTACCAATTTTTTTGGCAGCCCTAGTTATATCGGTAGTTTATGCATTAGTTTTCTTCGCGCGTAATAAAATTCACACTGATTGATTATGGGCCAGCTCAAAATTCTCTTACCTTTTACACTGCTGGATTGATTAAAATCACAGCATGGACCTAACAAATGAAACTTATTTCATTATATTAATCATTTTGAGCTATGATATAAATTTGGTTCCTGCATATTAAAGAATGATGGCTGAATTCATTAGTTGCATTATTTGAGATTCGAACCTAAATAGTTCGCGAATCAATTTCAAACAAATTATACCCAGTTTGAGTTTGATTTGAATAAGATTCGAACCGAATTAGTTTGATTTGTTTTAGAATGAACTAATTTCGAATCGAATTATTACGCACTTTTTTCAAATCAAACTCAAATCGAATCACAAACTACGAACTTTTTGTGCACCTAGGTGATATGAATTCCTTTGACTTATTCATTTTCTCAAAAGAGAGAATTTATTCTTTTTCCGAAAGCACTTTATATCTAAAATACTGCATTTATCTTTCTACTTTTTTCATGCAATGTCACAACAAAATCTACCGTTGCTTTCTGGGACAAAAGAAAGCAAAGATGGGAGGAGGAGAAACGAAGCAGCACTCGAAGAAGAGTCAATGCACGATCTAAAGAGAAGGTACAAATGGAAAGGTAAAGTAGAGTGGTGGCATCTATAAATGGCCTTTTTGCGGGGCCAGGGTTGTCCAATCGGTGACTGGAAGGCCGTTTTACTGTTTTGTCTTTTTTTGAAATTGAGTTTTGCTGTTTTGTCATTAGTGTGCAAAGTCACATGAGATGGCGAATGTTTACCATCTATATATCCTGGCAGGCTGGCTGCCTCTAACCTGAAGTGGCCTAAGCTAGAAATAGTATTAACTATTAATTAAGATAAACAAAATTCTGGCATGATAAAATCAAAATCTTTAAAAACAGTTGTATTGTACAGTCCCAGTAGGTTCTATGAATAACATAAATCTTTGGCCTGTTCGGTACGCAACTGTTTTTGTGAAAAAAAAAAAAAAAGTCATTCAGAGTGAATATTTTTTTTTTTCACGCGCACAGTGTTTTGACCAGTCAAATTAGATCCGAACCCAAACTCATTTCCGTTCTCGTCTAGCAACCAAACAGACCCCTGATGTTTATCTTTGAATGACTAGTAATTCGAAATTAGTTGAAAATTTAAAAACAAGAGAAACTGAACTTGTATTGAGAGGTAATTTCAAGTGTAATGAATTCATTTTTTTTTTTGTAGTTCTAAGTTCATGGGAACACATATTCCACTGGTACATTATTTTTTAACGTCCAACTCAAATTTGTGCTATAATTCAATCCCGAATTTTTGTGATGGAAAGATCTATATAACTATTATTAAATCATGGCCTCGTTACAAGTACAATGAATTCATTCAAGAGCCCATTTACATGCAGTGGCGGAGTCACATGTAACTGGAGTAAGCAGGCAATTGTCTAACTCTGAAATTTTAAAATCATATATAAAGTAGTATATATATATTGTTCTGCATACTTCTGAAAATTAGATTGCACATCTCTTTTCTTTGACAATTCAATACTATAATCCAATCGAATGAATTAAATTACAAATTGCAACAGATAATTGACTAAAATTATTGAGTGCTAATATTTTTATTTATTTATTTCTGTTTAAATCTGATTTAAAATTTGTGAGATTGATTAAAATGATTCAAGTATATAAGTTAATTTTTGCCCACTGATCTGGTAACTCGGTAACTCAAAATATTTTGTTCACTTTTGACTCAAATTCTAACTACACCACTGACTGACTATATGTATCTTTATTGTCTTTTTATAAGTATGAGACAAGAGTCAAGTCTTTCATATAACTTTATACGGAGATTATATATTGTCTTAATAAATTCGATGTGATTCTCAATCTCTCATAATTTAATTTTGAGAAAATATCTTGTAAAAAAGAGGATATTGATGAAATAGTATATGCTTACTGCGTGCTGGCACATTTTGATGAAATAGTTATTTTAATTATAAAATTATTGTCATAAGAAATAAAGCCTCTATTTGAGAGATGTTTTGGGACAGCATATTATTTAGATCTTTTTTCTGATGTATCAAAATTCAAAAGTGTCTTTTATTTTTATTAAAGTGACAAGATTCTATTTCAGGTAATGTATTCCAGATGCGTGCATATATGACATGAAATGTCGACACCTCTAATATTTATGTTTATGTCATGTCGGACTCTCATGTTAAGGCCCACTTCTTTACACTTAGGCTGTGCTTTAGAAATAGTGTGCAGAGAGGAAGGAGAAGAAAAACGGAGGAATGTAATCAGTGCGTCGCTTATCTCTGTATAGTATTTCGTACACTTTGATTTGGGAGCAACACAGCAAAATACACTGCGTCGTCACCTCCGAACAGTGTCAGTTCCCTTCTGCTGCCCTCTGCTTTTTGTTTGATTTTTCTCTTTTGGAGCATGTACTGAAGGAGCCCAGGCACCTTGCGGTCTGGTCGTTCTTCACCTCCTCTCTCTTTTCTTTCCTTTAATAAAGGCCTCTTCCCCTCCTCTGGAGCACGGCCTTAATCATTTGTATTCGTAAATGTAATTCTTTTCAGAAGGATAATAGAGTTTATGATCCGACCGTCTGGTTTAATGGTTTAAATCGTATAGATTAAATCAAAGGAAAATTGGAGAACTAATTTTGGATCTAGTAATAAAGACAATATTTTTCATGTGGAAGATCATAGGTTTGAAATTCGGATGAAAAATAAATATTAAATAGTTGAGTGGTTTGACCTCCAACATTTACTTTAAATAAAAAAATGTATCATCATGCATGATTAGTGGGGAGGTGTGCACAAGTGATTAATAATATTTAGTATTTTATCAACTTAAGAATTAGCTTCTGATTTTGTAGCAAAAAGTAACACTAGAGATTGCTGATTTCAAATTTGAATGATATTTCTTATGAATATTGTAATTTAGAAGGTTAATTAATCTTTATGTTTTCCTTTTTCTCGAAAAAAAAGCCAACTTTTTGTACAAGCTAACCTTCTAACTTGTTGAGAGTTGTTAACAATCGTTGAGAGGAAACCTTTCAATATTCTAGATGTTAGCATAAATATTTATATGTGTGTGCTGTACAATTTCTAATACGGATTTTGATGCCCAATGTACAAAGTAAAATTTGTATATAGTTTACTTCTTTTTTTGTTAAGGTTAATTAATTGGCCGCCAATATTTTTATAAATAATATAAAAGTTATTTACAATAAAATTGATATCACTCTATTTATGTCATGTTATAACTAGAGTTGAAGACCAGATCTAACACTGAACTCATGCACAAATAAAATTTATAAAATCTCTCCCACTTCTGTACATTCACTACCGTATCGTTTACGAGTAGATGTATCAGTTTGAATTGTTGAGCAAAAATCCTCCGATTTCTTTCTCTTCACAGTGTCTAGACTTCTATCATCTATGTAGCGTCCCATATCTGTTTACACTTTCTAACATATTACAATTTTATATAGAGTTTATATTTATTTTGACAAAAAAATCCCAAAAGAATGCCAACAAACTTATTATCATAGCGCAGGCACAAAATTTTAATACACCAAAAATATAAATCGTATACTCTATGTGATCGAATTTTTTTATCAATAATTTTCATTTCCCAAAAGAAAAAAAAAAGAAAATATATATTTTTGTAGGGTTTTTTGTTGTACATTTTTATATAAAAATTATATTGAATGATTTACATAGATTGTTAAATTTTGAAAATATAGATATAAAACTATAGCACGAATCGGTATACGCTCTGCATAGTACCGTAGCCTCACTCTTGAATAATTAATATATATAGCCACTATTCATTTATGTTTGTAGCTTTCTTAATTATTGTTCAAAGTAATATCCTTTCGTCACTTTGCGAAAACAGAATCATGAGAACATAGTGTTCAAGTATTCACTTCAAAATAAGAGCAACTGACGAATCAGAATTGGACAATAGCGATGCAAGTTGAGCAACTCAAATTTCGCTTTTGTTTAAAAAAAAAATCACTTTTTGCACAAAATAATAAAAAAAAGGTATTTCAGCAGGCAAATTTAGAGTTCGTATATCACAGCTAGAAGCTAATTATTTATAAATTCATAGGATGGAATACAATTTTTAGGATAAGACATAATTATATAATTATTTTAAACACATATTTTTGTAGTTTTTTCTTCTGTAAAAACATAACAAAAGATGCATTTTAAGAATTTCTTTTGGACTAGAAATAGACAATTACTCTCCCTAGACAATCCTGACTCTGCCTCTTGAGTGCTAGAGATACGCTTTTTTATATGGTACTATTTTCTTTCCATTCAAAAAATTCAAATCATAAAAAAAAATATTAATAGACAGTTTATCCCAGATACTTATAAAAACTAGGAAAACTATCCGTTGATCTAGTGACAAAGGTATAATGATCTCTTATGTGGAAGATTATGAGTTCGAGATTCAAATGAGATACATTTCTTATAATAACAGAGGATTACATAATTGGATGACTTGACTTCTAACATTTACTCAATCACCATATACTTATCTTTCTATTCAAAAATAGAGTTTTCTTTTTGTGCAGTCAGCATTAATTATCTAAAAAATATTGTATTTCAAATTTAGAATCTGAAATTGAAAAAACTTTGTAAAACATTAGTAATTTTTAACAGATCAAACATCAAACCTCCTCAGCACATGTAAATCAAAGTGAATCAGGTTTAGTAAAAGAGGAGAAAATTATAAGCAAAAAAAAATACCAATCAACAAAATAAATAGAAAGGCTAATCAGGTAAAGTTTTTAACATAGCAGTTTTGACTTCATACAACGCACAAACTATAGAATCAAAAACAGCGCTGCATATGATTCGTGCGCTGCATGAAGCAAAAACTACTCTGTTAAAATATTTACTAGGTTAATCAGATAAATTAAAGATACGAGTTAATCAGCAAATTTTAATAAAGAATATGTAGATGTGAACAGAAATATTCCCACATTCTAATACGTGGATCAATAAAAATTACTGTATTTGAATCTTGATTTGTTTATAAAAAGTTGTATAATAAGTTTTCTTAAGAGAATAGCTAAAAAATACCAGTCAATGCTTTAATATTTTAAATTCTCTTTCTAGTACGAATATGTAGATGTGAACAGAAATATTCCCAATATTAAAAGTGATTGATTCTTAGTACCTCTGAGAGGCATGAAGAAGGCCATCAATGAACCAGACAGAGATTTTTTGTCAGATTATTTATATACAATTCAAATCAAGAAGGACTACTTACATATATTAATTAGATTTGAATTGGTTTTTACATTTTGAATATGTATATATATATATTAATGGATTGACCCGGATTTGATTCTCGGTAATTCTTATAAGAATTTTTGTTATTGTAATCCCTCATTAGCAGATACCAGTATTCAGAGGCGGAGATATATTTAAAGAATGGATGTCAATTGATTCTCACTTATTTTAATTTATTTTGTATTTTTACATGATTTTCTATATAATATAGGATAAAATATTGTAGATACAATAATATTCACTCCATTCGTAGCATGAAAATTTTATATAACTGATTCTCATTTATGTTTGACTCTTATAACTTGTAAATCTGACTCCGTCCCTGCCAGTATCGTGCTTACGCATTGTAAATCTTGTTTGGATGATATAAATTAAACCTCTGAATCCTACGAGCATTCTCCAAATGTTACCTTTTATATACAATTTGAAATATTAACTAATATACATTACTGTTTAAGGGTGCATAGTGCTACTATTTGGATGCACTCTAAAATAGCGAGAATAGCTACTATTGAGAATAACAAATAAGAATATCATGGTAAGAGAATAGTGCTAACTCAAGCTATTCGGAATAGCTAAAATATTGTTTGGATGCACTCTTTGGAATAGAGCCGCTATTCTTTGGATGCATTCTTTGCAACAAATGCTATTCCTACTTTTTGTTGGAACAACGAGAATAGCAAAAACAACGCTATTCTCGTTATTCCGAATAACAATTGAGTATGTTTGAATGGATCAGAACAACGCTATTCTCAATACATCCAAACGTACTCTAATTAGTTAGTTCTGTTACAATCAATGCCGTATTTCTCTCTCTCTCTCGAATTCAGATCGAGTGCAATACAATTCATGCTGTATTTCTCTCTCTCTCTCTCTCTCTCACACACACACTTTCTTTTTCTTTTCTTTTTTTGGTATTTTCCCCTAGGATACAAATTCATTTGTAATTTCGAAAAGCAAAAAAAATACACTGTCGCTTTCTTAACAGAGACTGAAATTAAACGTCGGCGTGTATGTACATGTAAAGTATAAAAAGTAAACATCAAAATGATTAATTTTTTTTTTCAGAAAAAGATGTCAAATACTAAATTATAATTTAAAAAGGTATATGCCAGGATCCTTTTCTAATTATTGTTTTTGTATTTATTATCTTTGCAAGATGGTTGCCATGCATGCACGCCATATATATTTGACGCGTTTAGATTCTAAACAAATAATTAATACAATAATTTTATAATATTATCATAACTGTTTGAATTTTATAAATAAAAATATAAATTCATAGTACGGACTGATATATTTATTCTGATTTATTTAAATAAGAATGATGATGAAGCATTTTAATTTTGAAATATTGACGAGACATCTTCTAAAAATTAAAATTAAATTCAGAAGAATATGGGACCGTTCACACGGAGATATCTGTGCTATGTATTTAGAGGATAATTTTGTGACTAAATTTAAAATCTGGTCGTCTAAGCTACCAACGGTACGTCCACAGATTTCAGTTTTTTTTTTTTTTTAATGTTTTTCTCCTTCCTATAGCAAGTCCGTAGATAATTTAATTTATTAATTTACCTCACTCCACCTGTTTAATTATATACAATAATTCAACACGACATTACACCAAATATACAATAATTTATCTCAGTCCACCTGTTTATAACATTAAACCTCGGAATATTAAACTAATTAAAGTATAACAATTTGTAGGACTTCCCTTACAAGAAAAAAGGGGGGAAAACATGAGAGAATTATTTTGTAGATTGGGATAAATCTTAAGGTGAAAAATATTAAAAAAACTACATAATTATATATTTTAGTTAGTAGGGAGGGCACAAGTTTATTACATCACTTACATCACTCGTTCGCTTAAGTAGATTATAACTTGAATTTAGATTGAAACTCGCTCAATTATAGAATTTGGTTAGATAAACTTCAAGTCAATATTATAATATTTAAGAACTAATTTTTGATCCAGTGGCAGGAGGTCATAAGTTTAAAATTCGAAAATAAAAAGTTTTTATGAAAATTGAAATTTAAAAGAATATTAGATCTCCGTCTTTCTTTCAAAAAACAAAAAAAATTAGATATAATAACATTTAATTGAAGTTGACTTGAATCAACTCAATTAATACATATGATACTTAAAATAATTAAAATAATTACATGATATACTGATCTTACAAATTACTTGACATACTTGATTTCTTTCAAGTTTTTTTATGTTACGGTTTATAAAATGCTAGTAACTAACAGTTTGGTCATGATCTAATGCACGTGAAGGTAAAATTCGATTGGACTTGACTAATTAAATTATATTAGTGAAATTAGAATCAATTGATCACCACTTAATTCGTCTCTCTACGATTCCCATGATATATATATATATATAGAAATGCCAATAATTATCATGGAAAAATGTTTCGGTGTACTTGGAAATTTGAAGACCGTCCCTGCGGAAAATTAATTGCACCATATAGTGATATAGACCAATTTAGACTAGCCAAGATTCATTCTCTCCCCCAATTAGAAGGCTAGCATTTAAACAAGCGCGCACCATCGCTTTCCCTTTTTACTATTTTATCATATCCGGTATCCACCGTCCACACTCCACACTCCATCCACAAGCCCCTCCAGCCCACATTTCAATGCCATCCGTTATATATACACCTTCCCCTCCCCTCCCTCCAATGCACCTCATCAACATACATTAAATCTCACCTCAGTTCTCTTCTCTCAATACACACCTCCCATCTAACACATACGCACTACACTGGTATCCATGGCCTCTCTCAACCAAGACCAACAAGCTTTACTTGAGAACATCTCCTCTCTCTATGACTCTCTTTCCACCCTTCCTTCTCTCCTTCCCTCACCTCAAGTCAACTCGCTCTTTACTGAACTGGTCACAGCATGCATCCCTCCATCGGAGATTGATGTCTCCAAACTCGACATGAAAGCGCAAGAAATGCGCTTGAAACTGATCGATTTATGCAGCAATGGAGAGGGCTTGTTAGAGAATCACTACTCTGATATCTTAGCCTCGTACGAAAACCCGTTAGAGCATCTCTCACTTTTTCCTTACTATACCAATTACCTCAAACTTAGTCAGTTGGAGTTTGAACTCCTTTCACAGCATGTTAACGGCATGCCAATGCGTGTTGCCTTTATCGGGTCAGGTCCGTTACCTCTTAGCTTGCTCGTTCTGGCGACCTACCATATGACAACCACACGGTTTCACGGGTATGATCGAGAGTCATCTGCTACAATCCGTGCTCGTAAACTGTTAAAATCCGATGCTGACATGGCATCTCGAGTTGAGTTTCGCACTGCAGATGTCATGTCTCTGACACATGTGCTGTCATCGTACGATGTGGTTTTCTTGGCCGCACTGGTTGGGATAGACCAAGAAGATAAGGTAAGAGTTATCGAGCACCTGAATAGGTACATGGCTGTTGGGTCGGTTTTGGTGGTGCGCAGTGCACACGGTGCGAGGGGGTTCTTGTACCCAGTGGTGGGGTCAGAGGAGCTAAAGGGGTTTGAGGTGGCGTCAATTTATCACCCGAAAGATGAGGTGATCAACTCGGTGATTGTTGCTAAGAAGTTACCATCGGTGCATGCACATGTGCACTTGCCGGGTGAGGGGGCGCCGGTGCAAGGAGGGTTGCCTCTGAGGACTTGCTGCTGTTGTGAGAGAGAGGCGATCATGGTGAATGGATGCAAGATGGAAGAGCTGGCCAGAGAGGAGCTTCAATCTTAATCAATAACCCAATATTATTCAAGTGAGATTTGTTTAACCTATATATTTTCTATTTTCTGAACCTTTTTAATTTGTCAATTGTATGTGGTGGGTTGTTTTATGTTTTTTTTTTCTCGTGTTTAAGGAATAACTCAATATTGTGGTCCTCTAATTACTGTTATTTATAATTATGTGGATCATATATATATATACACAACATGGTTAAAATGGTGCAACTTGCTTTACAAGTTTTTAAAATCCTAACGGTCGATTCGAATTGTTCATCTTGTTCTCCATATTAATATGTGTTTGGAGACCAAATTTTACATTTTTTGAAAAAAATTTACTTTTTTTTAGATAGTTAGAAAATCAAATATCTGAATGGTGCAGAATTTTTTAGATCAAGTAATTTTCTACCTATCTAAAAAAATAATAAAATTTTTTCAAAAAATGTAAAATTTGGTCTCCAAACACATATTAATAAGGAGAACAAGATGAAAGGTTCGGATCGACCGTTATGATTTTGAAAACTCAAATATTGAGTCATAGCACCGTAGCCCTTTATGCAACCCATAGCACGCTAGCCTTACTCATATATATATATATATATAGCAAGACTACTATGCTTTGCAAATTAAAGATGGTGTTTTAATTTGCGCTCATATCTCTAGTTTCAAAGTTCAAAATGTCGATCCAAACCGTTCAAGTTGATATCCATATTAAATTGTGATTGGAGACCAAATTTTATATTTTTTTGGAAATTTATTATTATTTTTTAGAATTTTCCAAAATTAGTGTTTTTTAGGAAATTCTGGACCATCAAAAACAGTGATTTTCAAAAATTCTAAAAAAATAGTAAAAAATTTCCAAAATATATAAAATTTGGTCTCCAAGCACAATTTAATATGGATATCAACTTGAACGATTCGGATCGACGTTTTGAAATTTAAAACTAGAGATATGAGGGCAAATTAAAACACTCACTTTAATTTGCAAAGCATGGTAGCCTTACTATATATAGAGATAGAGAGAGATGGACTACGGTACATTGCAATGTATAGCCTTCTTTGTACATTTCACTATAAATCACGTGATTCAAAGTTCAAATAACCGGTCCAAACCGTTCATCTTGTTGTCCATATTAATAAGTGTTTGGAGACCAAATTTTATGTTTTTTAGAATTTTTTTAGATTTATTGAAAATTGCTGTTTTTTATGGTCCAGATTTGTCTGAAAACAGAGATTTTCAATAAATCTAAAAAAATAGTAAATTTTTTCAAAAAATGTAAAATTTGGTCTCCAAATACATATTAATATGGACAACAAGATGAACGGTTTGGATCTATTATTTGAACTTTTAATTACGTGATTTATAGTTCAATGTACAAAAAAAACTATACATTGCAATGTACCATACTTCATCTCACTCTCTCTCTATATATAGCACTTCGCTATGTTTATTATTCTGTTTCTTTGTGGCATTACGAGACCGATCGATGTGTATGACAGTGTATTCTCAAAGTCTGAATCTCTTGAACAGTTGAACTGTTGAGGTCTTGATCGTTTTTTCCCTTTTCTTGTTGATAATTTCTTATGATATCACTAAATTTTATGACCTGTTATACGTCAACCATCTATGGAAAAGATCAAAAGAAATAAATTATTGTCGTCTGGCCACGTCAAAGAAATTGTGTATTTAAATAAACAAGATATTTCACATCAGCAAGAATATATAAATTTTCATGTATATATTATACAACGGTTTATTAATACTATTTTTCAAGATTTCATTTTCATAAAGGTTTCCATTTTATTATTGGAACCATTTAGATGGGTTATATTTACATAAAAGTCCCTGTAACTGACTTAACCGGTCGATCTGATACAATATATACATGCATATTAATATTCACACCGGAGGGGTTTTTTTTTTCGATACAGACAAAAATAACATATACAGGTGCTACTTTTGAATGCCAAGTGATGGGATTGTAACGAATCCTGATTTTTTTTTTTTATTTAAAAAAAAAAGTTTCTGTTTGAATTGGGACGAATCAATATGTGTTGTCATTTTCCATGAGCATCGACGAACAAGTTCTATACAGAAAAATTGAATGTGATCTAAATGCTCCGATATAAATAAATCTGTTGGCTACCAAAAAGTATGCTTCCACTTTCCTAGAAAATGTTTGCATGGCAGCGACAAATTATCAATTTTTACATGAATCTGGAGGTATCCGCGAGCAGAGGCGAAGGCACAATTTTGTATTTATTGATAAATTTTTATATATTTTAGCATAAAATGCAATGGAACGGTTAAATTGACAATTATTCGTAACATAAAAATAATATATGTTTGACTACATTTACATTTGACTCCTATAGTCTTAGTGTCTGACTCCGGCAAGAATAAAAAAGAACTATCAACATGTGAGTGAGAGTAAATTGACATAAGTTAGTATTTTTAAAGTATTATTTTTACCGATAAAAGTATTCACAATAATACCGATATAATTTAGCATTTTTATCTTCCTGGATAATCGATTATAAGAGGCATAGAGGGGAACAAGAAAAATCACGGTCAAATTCTTTATAATAATAATAAGCATTAAAGAAGATTGATGCGAAGCCAAGAGAAATTCGATGATTTCCTCTCTGTACTTTCTGAGATTTACTAGCTGTCTTCTCCTTGTTTGCAGTTAGAACAAGCAAGGTTGAAGGTTACTGTCCATAAATAATGTCCCGTTGATGTGAGAGATTTATTACAAAACTGATATCTCAAACCATCCCAATTTAGCATAATTAAGATTGCACTCAGTCTTCTCATCAAAGAGAGTCTAAATCTGCTGAAATTTCAGTTCCGATTTCAGGTTTCTCAAATGCCTCCTCTCTATCTTCTCTTTCTCTCTCTTCAAAATTTTTTGAGGAGAGATAAAAATTATTCTTAAATAAATATTATTTCTTAGCGAAGTTCAAGAAATAATCCTAATTAATAGTCAAAATATCCAGGGAGAATTTCATATATACCACTCAAAACTGTGAAATTGCGTATTTACCATCCAAATTTTTGTAATTACATATTTACCATCTAAAAATTTATTAACTCACGTATTTACCCAATATAACTTTAATATATATCAAATATACCCAAAACTCTGATTAATTATAATTAATTTTCTTAAAACTAATTAATCAAGGATTAACTTAGCACTCTCTCTTTAAAACCGTTCTCATTTACACCTAGTATAAAAGATTAAAAACAAATATTCCAAACTGTATCAGTAACAAAACACAGATTCTCAAACTCAGTTACTACTTTGATAATGGATTGCAATATCAGCATTGAATTTAGTACAAGTTATTTTATTGGAAAAGTTGAAGTGGTTATTTTGTTTTTAGACGATTAAGCTGGAGTTAGAATCCTTATATCCGAGTTTAAGCGGCAGAGACAAGATGAGGAGAGAGTTTCAGTGAAAATGAGAAGTTACATCAAAAAAGACATGAGAGAAATATGTGCGCAGAAGAAACAGAGAAGGAGAAGAGACTAAATAACCTATTAATTATATTTTATATAATCTTAAACTTAATTAATATTACTTTTTGATTAATTGGGTAAATATGTAAGTTATTAGATTTTTAGATGGTAAATATGTAATTATAGAAATTTAGATGGTAAATACGTTAATTTCATAGTTTTTGAGTGGTATATATGAAATTCTCCCAAATATCCATTGTTAAATGGATCCAACCCTTTTCTGATTACTTTAGAGTGTAAAATATGTTAAGAACAGAAGTCACTTGACAATTTATTAAGCCAAATAAAGTTTTTCCAAAATACTGGAAAACAAGAATAAAACACTAGTGGAAAAACAGGAATCAGGATCGGCCTATCTGGATCGGCTATATGAAACAACCGATACTAATATCTATCTGGATCGGTTCTTTGAACAAAACCGATCCTAATAGTTAATCAGGATCAGTTATTTATAACAACCGATCCAGATAGTATCTGGATCGGTTTTTTATAAACAACCGATCCTGATAGTGCATATGAAAAGTTAATTCAGTTCCATTTATGTCAGAATCTCGTTTCTCTTCCTCTATCGTCTCTCTTAATTAGCGCAGCAGCTATTTCGCCCTACATTACTTCAGCTATCTCAGCTCTCTTTTCTGAGGTACATTTGATCATTTCTTTTCTCAAGTTTGCTATTACTAGTAGAGCACCATTTATTGGCTTTATGATTAATTTGGTTCAAACCCTAAACCCTAAATCCTATATATATACAAGTAGTGAGTTATGATCCGGCCCGTTCAAAATCTAAACCTTATAATCTTGATTCAGCTCCTTTGTTAGTTCCACAAGCTTTTAATTTGAATACCTAGCATCTTCTCATTTCAAGTTTATTTTGATATGTGGAGACTTGGATGCATATGAATATACATATATGCATATATACTATATATGAGCTAATATATGAGCTACATATGAGTTATTCTTTATATGTGGAGGTTTTCTTTATAAGTTTGAATAATACCTCTTCTTATTTCAAGATTTGCATGCACACGCTTTTGAGTTTGCTATATATATGCTATAGGAGCATTTTTTTTATTTCAAGTTGTAGGATATATATATAACATGCATGTTATGTACATCTCTTAATTAGGTTCTGATCGATGTTTTAATTTTGTAGATTGGCTATTATTGAGATATTTGGTGCAGCGATATATTTTCATTTCACTCGATCCTTCATCAAAAAAAAGTTGTAAGTACAACCTAGAACTCATGTTTAATTAGTTTTGTGCATTAATGTGTTTTTTTTTGTAAGAGATGTATTTATATTAGCTAGGTATGTAGCTAGAGTACTGTCTTATGAGCCACAACCGCATTATTAATGCCTTTAGGTCATGATACCCGTTCAAAATTAATCCATTAGGGATTAATTTTGAATAGTCCCCGTTTTGGGACTGCTCTCTGAATACTTTGTTTCATTTAGGATGTGGCCACATGTTAGTCGTGTTTTAGCATTTAAGAAAATTTCAGCAACATTTCCACTTAGTTTCCCGAATCTCGGGGAACTAAGGGGAAATGCTGCTGAAATTTTCTTAAATGCTAAAACACGACTAACATATGGCCACTACTGAGACAAAGTATTCAGAGAGTGGGATAGGATGGTAACCCGGCCCCATGTAAGCCCTATTGTGAACAGAACTAAGCTCTGCAACCTTGTTCTTAATTAATTGTGTTTTATTATAATTGCAGATGGGCCGCAGTTGGATGTACGAAGTGTCATGTCTATCTGATGAATATATGACAGGTGTCGAGGAATTTATCAGAGTTGCTACGGAAGATATGGCAAATAAGGGGAGTGCACTAATGTCGTGTCCTTGTCGTGATTGTAACAATGGTAAAAAATTCTCCAACTTGAACCAAGTGAGGAACCATTTAATCCGTCGTGGATTCAAGCAAGGATATAAGTGTTGGTTATGGCACGGTGAGAGTTTGTCAACCAACATAGGTACTGGTAATGAGCATCAGAAATACCATACCGATGGAAATGATGGGAATGATCTACGGGGATTGGAAACTGATATATGCGCTCATACTGAGGATCAGGAATACCATAGTGAAGAAAATGATGATATGGTGGTAGATAGATGTGATAATTTTGATCAAATGTTACGTGATTTAGAAGAGGATTTTGATAATGATAAGCAGTATTGTTTATTTGAGAATTTGTATGAAGATTCTAATAAGGAATTGTATCCTGGTTGTTCTAAATTTTAAAAATTGAAAGGTGTATTAAAATTATATAACCTTAAAGCATCTAACGGTTGGAGTGATAGAAGTTTTACTGAGTTATTACAAACTTTAAAAGAAATACTTCCGGATGGAAACGAGATACCACCAAATATTTATGAAGCGAAGAAAATATTGTGCCCAGTGGATTTGGAAGTTCAAAGAATACATGCGTGTCCAAATGATTGTATATTATATCGATCCGAGTATAAAGATCTTCACGAGTGTCCAAAATATGGTGCATCACGTTACAAACCAAAGCAGTTAACCGGCGATAAAAGTGATGATTACAAACCGAATAAAGGGCCTCCGACAAAAGCGTTGTGGTACCTCCCCGTGAAACCGAGATTGAAACATTTGTTCTCAAATGCTAAAGATGCGAAATTAGTGCGTTGGCATGCCGATAACCAAAAAAAAGACGGGAAATTACGGCACCCCGCTGATTCTCTTCAGTGGAGAAATATTGACAAAGAGTTTCCCGAATTCGGATGTGACCCTAGAAATCTTAAGCTTGGGCTGAGTGCAGATGGAATAAATCCGCACAGTAGCATGAACAGCAAGCACAGCAGTTGGCCGGTTTTATTGTGCATTTATAATCTTCCGCCTTGGTTATGTATGAAACGCAAATACATTATGTTGACCTTGCTCATATCAGGACCCAAACAGCCCGGGAACGACATAGATGTGTATCTAGCGCCATTGATCGATGATTTAAAAGAATTATGGCAACCCGGAGTGCAGATATTTGATGCATACATCAAGAAAAAATTTACTTTACGGACCATGATTTTCTGCACCATTAATGATTTTCCGGCTTATGGAAATTTGTCGGGTTACAGTGTCAAAGGAGAGAAAGCATGCCCTGTTTGCCTAGACAATACAGTCGATGTGTGGCTACCTAATTCCTCTAAAAATGTGTACATGGGTCATCGTAGATTTCTTCCTGCCAACCATGCACACCGAAAGAGAAATAAAGAATTCAATGGAAAGACCGAGAATACCAGAGTAAATTATCCGTTGACCGGAAAGACATGCAATTGCTGAACATACGGTCGGATCTACAACCAGCAGAGAAGGAAAGAGAAAATGGGAAATTTTGTACGTATCTAAAACCTGCAATGCATACGCTGTCGAAATCAGAGAAAAAAAGCTTATTGGAATGCCTTCATGGTGTCAAAGTTCCATCTGGATATTCTTCGAATATTAAAAACCTAGTTTCACTAGAAGATTTAAAATTGACAGGAATGAAGTCTCACGACTGTCATGTTTTAATGACACAGCTTATTCCTGTTGTAATTCGGGGCATATTGCCAAAGTGTGTTAGGCAGACCATCACGAATCTTTGTTTTTTCTTTAATGCCATATGTTGCAAAGTAAGTGATCCCAATATGCTAGATGCTCTGCAGAAGGAGGTTGTTGTCACTCTTTGTCATCTTGAAATGTATTTTTCGCCGTCTTTTTTTGATATCATGGTTCATTTAATTGTTCACCTAATTAGAGAAATTAAGATGTGCGGACCTGTTTTCTTGCGGTACATGTATCCGTTCGAGAGATACATGGGATTGTTAAAGGCATATGTCAGGAATCGATATCGGCCTGAGGGAAGCATCGTAAAAGCTTATGCTGCCGAAGAGGTTATTGAGTTTTGTACTAATTATATGGATGATGTCAAAGCTATAGGCATCCCT
>CAXKVR010000811.1:0-26882 GCA_964058845.1 Carex sylvatica
AAAACTCGTGGCTCTTGATTCGATTGAGTTCGATTCGAAAAAAAAATTGGTTCAAAATAAATCAAATCAGCTCGGTTCTGAAACAAATTAAACCCAATTCAGTTCGAAATTGGTTCGAATCGAACCCGAACTGAGTCTGGCTCGATTCGAAACTCTTCTTTTTAGTTCTAAATTATGCTTCAATTTCAAATCAGTTCGGTTCGAAACTCGTTCGAATCGCACCAAATCAAATTCGAACTCTTTTTTCAGTTCGAAATCCTGCTTCGGTTCGAAATTGGTTTGAACTCGAACTCGAACTGAGTTATGTTCGATTCGATTCGTTTGCAGCCCTACATGATAAAATGACACTGTACTTGAATATACTTGGGCACATTATAAAAAATTGACAAATTAACTCTTTCTTAACGGATCCTACCTAATTCCTTGATTATTCTAATTTTGACGAAGATATGAAAAAACAGAGGGTGACAGTGATAGTCTATCTTCTTCTTCAGGTCTATCTATATTTTACATTGTATAAATTCTATACATGAGGGTAGTTGAGACCTCACAAATGAGCTGTCGTCTACCTTTCTATACGGCGCGCGTTAAAGAGACGTGTACTGTGTGAAACTTCACATAAATAGTTTATTGTATTGGAAAAATCAAACTTATTCTCTACTACTGGAGTACTGGTACTCAGCAGTCAGCATGACAATTCATTTTAACGTGAATAGCGGTAGAAGGATAAGGACTCAGATGCATTATCACTATGTTTGTATGAAATTTCACATGCTACGGGTCTGTTCGGCTGTCAGGCGGGAATAGAAAGGGACTTGAATTCGAATTCAATTTAAATGACTGAAATATTGTGCATGTGAAAAAAAAAAAAATTAACCCCGAGTATTTTTTTTTTTTTCCACAGACACAGTAGCAACTGAACAAGACCTACATTTGTTGAGAAAATTAGTTATATATTGTCTTCCAATTATTATTAGTTTATTGTATTAGAAAATATTGTGATATCTTTAGGAGCTGATCCAGGATTTTCGTCGGAGGACAAAATAATATTGAATTGGATTTAAATAGCTTATCAAATTTAAACGCATTAACTAATTAGGTACTCGATAAAAAACAATGTTTTTAACTTGTACGTTCTGATACTTGACTTGTAATTTATGATTCTCTAACCTATAATTCTAATTACCAATCATAATTCAAAAAATATATTTTAATTTTAATTTTAAATTAATTCGAATTACAAATCAAACATTCAGAGGAGGCACAAAAAATTTCAAAGAAGGACAAATTCTGGACGTCCATGGATATCTTTTTATGTTTTAGTTCTATATTGAACTTTATTTTAAAGTAATTATTAGAAAATGGAAAACTAAATTTGAAAATTTTGAAAAACATAAAGTTCAAGAATTGAGAATCTGACTTCCTAAGAAAACACAAGATGGGAATCTGAGAGTTTTCGTACGAGAAGCCGATTATTTTCTTTCAAATATAATTAGTCTATTTCAAATTGCATAATAATGAAAATGGTTTATGGGCACAGACGCTCCTCCGGTTTCTTACACCAAGCAGACTTGGGAACGCAAGGATCATACTTCCTTAAATTCCTAGCTGAATTCTCATCCTTCTTCGACTGCTCGGTAAATCTTGACCATGACTCAAACCGCTTAACCTGAAAATGGACATAAGGTACCTTCACCACGGCATTAGCCTATAAGGTATTACATCGAAAAGGAGTCAGGTGCGAATATTACAAAGTTATCTGAAAACTTAAAATACCGTCCAAAGTTAGAGTATTTGTATGGCTGTTCATAACGGATAAATTGCTAACAAGGAAAAACCTAATAAAAAGGGGCTGTGAGGTTGACTGGGAGTGTATAATGTGCACAACGGGAGAGGTTGAATCTAGAGATCACCTATTCTGAAATTGCAACTTTGCTAGGGCTTTTTGGATAGGGCTCTTTGCGGCAATGAACATAAGACTACCAATACATACAGAGGTTGCACATGAAGTTTGGTGGAATAATAGAGTCACATTATCATGAGAACAAAAGAAGAGATGGGACGGGGTATGGGCGGCGGAGCTCTGGTCATTGTGGAAAGAGATGAATCGGAGGATCTTCTCTCAGGAAAGAAAGCAGATAAATAGATTAATTAATGAAACAATAGAAGAAACTATTCTATGGTCAGCCTATTGTTATTAAAAGGAGAGTAAATAATAGAATGGAAACGTACGATCATTCATGGTCCTAATCAGTATGTTATTTACGAGTTAAGATTGTGTAGAGTAAGATAAAAAAACTCCCGTTGGGAGATGTAAATAAACTTTTTTTATTCAATATATCAACAGTTGACTACTGGCCAACTGTCCTTAAAAAAAAAATTAGTCTATTTAATTTGAAAATGATCTGATGTCTTCATAACCTACTTTCATATTATTTTTAGATTATTTTTAGTTAGGAATTATTATGTTCCTTTGTTTTGGTAACTTTCTAGTAATTATATTCTTTTTTTTCTGGTAATTCTATTTTCATATTATTTTTCAAGGCCGAATTTTTTTTATATTTTTCCAAAAAAAATTATCTTTCTACAGAATCAGAAAGATGAAAAAAACTAGATATCATAGAAGAAACCGCGTAAATAGTGAATTTGCATCCTCTGCATTAAAGAAACGTGTGTTAATAAATCTGGACCGTCCGATAGAGATTCATACTAATATCAAAGAATCCCAATAGGTGTGGATCGGATTGACTCCGATCCTAATCAGACAGCCGAGATACAATAAACTCAAAAAGATTCTTTTTTTATTTAATGCAGAAGATTCGTACTCGCAAATAGTATGGTGTCTTCAGACATTTGCTAAGAAATTGCAGAATTGTTGCAGTTTTCGCTGGAAGGAACTTAATTATAACTAATACTAGCATCCTACCCATACATACGTTTATGCAACGAAAATAAATTATTTTATTATAAAATATTATAAAATGAAGAAGATCAAGCGTTTCATTATTTCATTATTTGCGTGGCCTTTTTGAAAATCAACCGTTCAAATACGTGCTGCACAAATCTCAAAGCAATAATAATACTGATACGATACGGATACGGATATGGCGATACGGCAATTTTCAAAAATGAAGGATACGATACGGCTATTAATATATATATTTTTTATTATTTAATATGATATTTATATAATTATAATTTAAATCAAATTTGTAGAGAAAAATAGTTAAGTATTATATTTATCTACAAGATAGCACATGTGAATTCTAGTGCAGTGGTAAGAACTTTGGCACCAACAGAATTCAATTGGGTTCGAATCTCGCTTTCAGCAAAAAAAAAAAAAGGCTGCGCGATCCACAGGCTTTATATAATTACAATTTAAATTAAATTTATAGAGAAAAATAGTTAAATATTATAAGGCTTTATATAATTACAATTTAAATTAAATTTATAGAGAAAAAGAGTTAAATATTATATTTATCTACAAGAGATAGTGGTAAGAATTTTGGTACCAACAAAACCCAACTGGGTTCGAATCAGGCTTTATATAATTACAATTTAAATTAAATTTATAGAGAAAAATAGTTAAATATTATATTTATCTACAAGATATAGTGGTAAGAATTTTGGCACCAACAGAACCTAACTGGGAAGACAGGAAAAAAAAGGGTGCGCGATGCACAGGTGCAGTCCACAGGCGCCGTGCGTGGTTTAGAGGTGCGGTCGAGTGCAGCTTTGTAGAGAAAAATAGTTAAATATTATATTTATCTACAAGATATAGTGGTAAGAATTTTGGTACCAACAGAACCCAACTGGGTTCGAATTCCGTCTTCAGCAGAAAAAAAAAGGGTGCGCGATGCACAGGTGCAGTCCACAGGCGCCGTGCGTGGTTCAGAGGTGCGGTCATTCATCTATGTACGATCTGAAAATTCAACGACTGAGCATCATTTAAAAAAAAAAAATAGTAAATCAGAATCCTTGCAGAATCTAGACATTAAATTCCTTAATAAGGAGGAGAGATATGGTTTTTTTTAGGGGATTGAATATTTAAAATATTCCAACATTCTGGTTCTTTAAAAAAAATTGGTTTTATAAAAATAAAAAGTTTGGTTTGCAAGTGCAACCGGTCATGTAATTTTTCTTTTTCTTTTTTCTTTATACAGTTTACAAAGTAACAGAGCTCAATTTTTTTTTGTTATCATTAGAGGTGCTATCGGGTAGGGATCCGGATACTATTATATTTGGACTCGTACTCTAAAAGTGTTTGGATCTGAATTTTGATTCATATACTTATTTGTTTCAAATCGGGTCGGATCCGGATCCGGATACCTATCTACCCGTAGATATTTTGGGTCTAGTCTTTCGGTTCCGGGTAGATAGATACCCATAACTTGTTTGTAGGTTATTGGGTCTGGTTCGAATACGGGGCGATTCTGGATCCGAAGCGAGTATATGTCACAAAAAAATCGAGAGGATGGAGAGAAAATAACTTTTGAAACTAAAAATATTGGAAAAGAGATATAATTTTTAGAAAGTAAAATATTGGAGATGACGATTTCATTTTCTATGATTTAAAAATCTATGAATGCAATACTAATAATTTATAGAAAGGACATATCAATGAGATTAATAAATTTATATTATTATGCAGAGGATATCAAGACAAATATTGAATGATGTATTCATAGTAATAAATTTTATTTAAAAAATTAATGCGACTATTATGGAAAGAATAAATTTGACATCCATCTATGTGTATAAACATAGCGAATATGTGACTACATTCTATTTTCTTACATTAAAAAAAGTACTGGACTCACTACGGCTTATGCAAAAATTAATATGCAAAGTTATATTTTTATATATTAATAGTTATTAATATATGTTTTATCGGGTATTTATAAGGGTATCGGGTCGAGTTCTGTTATGGGTCGGATAATTAAATGGAACCCATATCTACCCATTATAGTATCGGTTCCGGTTCGGATCCGGATCGGATATTAAATTATTAATTTTGTAATTGTACTCATAATTTAATCGGTTATATTTTTTAAATAACCTATCCAAATTAATCGGATCTGAGTCGGTTCCGAATCGAATCCGAATAATAAAGTAAAAGTAGCACCTCTAGTTATCATCTCCTAAAAATAAATAAATACAATTGACAGATTTAAAAAAAATTATATTTTTATCAGGAGCAGATATTTAATCTGCATCACATTTTAACCAGGGATCCAGATTAAATTTGTGCCCTATTATTTTTCTTTTTAATTTGTATTCCTATCCTAGCTTTTGTATTGAGAGAGAATGATCCGAATTCTTTTACATCGTCGCTTCATTCATATTTTTGTAATTAAACATCGATATTTTTGAAATGAAACATCGATATACCATTGTTGGGATTAAATAGGGTATATAATATTTACGTTTTATCGATGTTTTTACAATGAAACATTATGCATTGTTTTCAAATTTTAAACAATCATAACTTTTGATAGAAAACTCTGATTTAATCGTTAAACCTCAATTTGAAAAGCTAGCGAAGAGACGAAGGACATAGTGACTAGGGATAAAGCCCCCAGATAGCCAGAAAGTCAACGCAATTAGAATTGCAAAAAAAAAGTTGTTTAGGAACTCAAAAATTCAGTTGAAGTTTTCGATCCTACAATCCGTTAATTATTCATCAAGAAATTTTATTTTACAACAATAAATATTTAAGAACTAGCATTTGGTCTAGTGGCAAAGGCACATGGTCTCTATGTGAGAGGTCGTGAGTTCAAAATCCAGATGGAAAAAATCATTTGTTGTAATAACAAGAGTATTAAATAGTTGGGTGGCTTGACCTCCAACTTTACTCAAAAAAAAAAAAAAAAAATTGAGTAACAATATTATAAAAATTACAAAGTCAACAAAACAAAAATAACCGTGCATGCTCCAACTATAATATTAATTTAGTTTGAGAAGTAAAAAAAATTAAAAATAGAGGGAATCAGATTTAATGTGCTCTTTCATTTAATTTGCATTCCTGACAAATTTTTTTATTTGAAAACCTGTCAAGTTTATTTATTTTTAGAAGATGGTAAAAAAAAAATTCGGGTAACAAAGCTTATAACCGGTAGTAAGAAAGTTTTAATAAAAGCTTGACAGGGTTATTTATTTTTAAAACCTGTCAAGTTGCTGGGTCACCCAAGCACTCAACAACCTAGCACAAACCACTTTAGCAAGAAAGTGTTAATAAAAGCTAGCACAGCCTATCTGTACGTAGCAGAAGTAGATCTGCTCAGTAAGTTAGAGAATTCGCATCCACTGAGATATCTCATATTTTGCGTGACTTTTTGGAAAATCTAAACCGTTCAAATACGTTCTGCACGAATCTCGAAGCTCAAGTAATACTGACCCTGCGCTACCCCCGAATAGGCACCGGACACGTCGGTCACGCAAAAGTTGAGATATCTCAGAGGATACGCACTCGTAAGTAAGATGGGTATCACTTATTTAAGATTCTTTAATACATGGATATAATTGCCCTAGCGTGTAACGAATTCATATCACCGTTGGTCCGATTCTGATCGGCGGTCCAGACTCAAAACTCAAACTGTTCGCTAACGCAGGGGATGGAAAATGAATTTTGGCCCGACATTTATATAGAGTTGGAAAAATGGCACAACGGACCAATTCTGTCACGAAATGGCACGGTACGTGTGTCGGTTACGTACTATGATTTATATGTTTTGTGTTGTGATTATTTGTACATCGTAATTATTTTTTGAAAATTTGATATGACACGACACGTCACGTGGAATATCTAGTCACGACATGGTACGTGATCACGCGAGTCACGTGTAATTAGAACCGTTAGATTATGATCAAATGGTGAATCTTTAATAAACTAACTTAAATTATGATAAAATAGCTACATGAGTCATGTTTGATCACGGCACGTTTGAACACAGCGTAACAATTCACGTATTGTGACTACTCCTTGACATTTTAATCAAGGCAAAACACGGCATGTGAAAAATTAACCTGGTCACGACACGGCATGTTTTTTCCATTCTACATTTACATTCAAAGAATAAAAAATACAAAAGTAGAGGATTAACACCAGAGCAAAGATGCGAGAGATAATTCTCCGAAAGCTAGGGTTAGGTCGTCGCTGCTGTTTTGAGAGTTAGAGGCGCCACCCTTCGTCCCTGTCCCGCCACCCCTTGCCCTGCCTCCGCCCCGTTGCTCCCTCGCCCGCCTCCGCCCCTCGCCCCATCTACTTACTGAGTAGAGCAGGTTCTGTTTTCGAGCCGACAAGCTGACAAGATTCTCCTTTCAAGGTGACGCTTCACCAACTACTACCACCTCGTTTCCATTGAGCCGACGCTTCCTCTTCGGATCTAGTCGGTGACGATATGGATTTCTCATATCCGCTTCCTCCGACCTCGGACTGCGCTCAAGACCACCTTCTCCTGCTTCGTGATGGCGCTTGATAGCATCGATCTCCTTCTTATCTCTTTTTTTTATCTATTATAACTATATATGTGAATAAAGTACATGCTTAATGGTTGTTGCCAATAACGAGATTGCAAAGAGTTGTCTCCTTTCTCCTCTCTTTCTTCTTCTAATTTCTCCTCTCTTAGTGGTGATTGTTCCGGTCCGGTTGATTCAGTTCTCAATCCGGTTTGATTCAGTGCCCTCTCCTTCCTTCTCTCTGAGTGGTGACTGTCCCGGTCCGATTTGATTCAGTGCCTCTCGGCTGAGCATTCCTCTGGGCGGCGTCGATTTTGAAAAGAAGAAGATGTTTTGTCATTAAGGAATGGTTACATATCGCATGCAACTCCAAAATTATTGTTGTGTCTACATTCTCAGAGAAGAAAATCAGAAGGTCCACATACTTGTTAATCGAGTGCGAATAGACCAATTCGCATTCTCTGGTTTCACGTATTTGATATTTTCTGACATAGCAAATTAGATAATTTTACAAGTAGCTCAATGTATAGGTTCATGCTTTTTAATTTAAATAAAAAAATCTATGTAATAGCTACTATGTAAATCGTTGGATCAATGCAATCACCTACGAACTTTAAAAAAAAAAAAAATACAAAAGTAATTGAAACAATCTGAAATCCAAAGCAAACTGAACCGAAGAACTCAAGTATCAAGTAAAATCAAGTAATCGATCAACCCCGACCTGTGAAATATAGACTCAATTTCATTATGATTCATTGTTTCATGCATTTAAGCTTGTAATAAAATTATTTGATATTTATTCTGAAAGCAAAAAAAGTCTAACAAGATTTCGCATTCCGGCTAACACCCAATTTAGAGCGCTGGATAGCGAATTTATAGACGAATCAGCATTTGATATAGCTTAAATCTAATGTATCTTTATTGATTTACAGAATTTTTTTAGTCATTTATAAGCTTCATTTCTAAATATTTGTGTTAATTATAAGTGGGTGGTTTAACTTTTAATCTTTTCTTGAAAAAAATATTAGTGTCAATTGAAAACTCGTGATTTAATATAGTAATTAAAATAATGTTATTCGCATGAGAAGTTGTATGTTTAAAATTCGACTGAATCAATTTAAATTGGAGAAGTGCAATCACAACACTATCTGATAAAAAATTATATAATTATGCCAATTGTATAAGAAAAAACAACAATAGTTTGGGAGATTTTAAAGCAGGACTTGATTTTTTTTTAGTAATATTTTTTCTCTATATAAAACCAAATAAATTATATAATGCCTTTTTGGTTAAGTGTCAGCGTCACTGTAGTTCATTCAGATTCTGAATTTAATGTCACTATTGACAAAGATTAAAATGAGTTTCATGATCAATGGGGGCAGTTGGTCTTTCAGTCCCTCATTCATGCGCACTAAATGCCATTGCTGTTTATTTTGAAATTTGAATATGTTTGTTGTTCTATTATATTTTGTCAGGATCTTGATAACCCTTCTGGCCATTTCAAACCAGAAAAGAGAGTTCGTTAATTTACTCCATTTTAAAATTCTTAACTGTAAAATTTTAAAACTCAAATGATACAAATGAAAACATTACACATTATCTAAATGAAAATTATCTATATTATTTCATTTACATGTACATTAAAAATTCTGCAATTAAATTTTATTTTGATGGGAAACAATAATTTAAAAAAAAAACATTCATAAAACTATTCACATCGTTTTTTTTTTACCAGTTCTTAATATCAACCAAATAAAGTCAAAATGTCTTAATTTTTATACGTAGATAATATCTAACAATTTTATTTTGATACTTATTTTTAATTTTGAGTTATTATTTGTTTGAAATAAAATCATAATAGAGATACAAAAAATCTCTACACATAAAATAAAGATATTTAAATCCTCGTTATATTTGAATAATCAAACCGAAAAACATGATTTAGATGATTGAATCTATCTCGAACATAAATGAATTATGTAATAATGGAGAGGAGCCTAGCTCGAATAGAGAGCATCAATCACACATCGTGCATGTCATGCATGTCATCATGTGGTCCTTCTCTAGTGCTCTATTATTGTTTATTCATGAAAGAATTTTGACCATCTTTGTCAACAAGTAACATAAATTTATCTTTTGAAAAGTTAGTAGACTCATTGATATCGAACCCCCTTTTATACCATAAAACATAATCATTGCAATTTAAGGGCGGGTGTAGATTTTTCTTCGTGAAGGAATACGAATCGGATTAAAATAATTTATCGGGTTCAAAATATTTAACTAATCAGATACTAGATGAAGAAAAAAAATCAACATAATAAAAATAATAAAAATAGTATAGTCTTATATAATAAAAAAATAATAAAATAATATCATTTTACATATTAAAAAATAACAAAGTTGGTCTGCATCCGTAAATTTCTATAAAAAAATTATAAAAGAAACAAAGTTTCTCATTAATAGTGTTTTTGGACTGATCTGGCGAGCTTTTCAGTTCCAGAGAGAGACAACAATTTTCAAAGAGAGACAAAGTGGTACCCGGCCTATATTTTTTCACTAAAATTTAAAATCCAGAGAGAGACAGAGCTGCCCCTCTGATTGTGTGTGGATTTGCCCCTGATTTCATTTACATTACTAAAACTTTTCATGTTACATGTTAAATCTTACAAGTTAATTTTAAATCATTTGAGAGGTAATAAAGGTTTAATGTCAAAATCTACAGTGTTTAAGATTTCAAACAAAAACCTGCGCATAACAAATTTTAAATTATTTCAACTACATATTGTCTCAATTAAAAATGAACATATTAGATTGATATGCTAATTCTATTTAGAATAAACTTTTAATCACATAAATCTATTTGAAGAAAAAAATAAAAATGATTTTTTAATCACATAAATCTATTTCAACTACATATGGTCATGCTTATTTTAATTAGACAATTTAGACCGAAACGAAAGCATATATAATATTTATCTAAAATGATTTTCTAATTACATGACTTTTACAAATCTAACAAAGATAAAAATTGAAAAAGAGGAGATGGGAAGATATGATTTAGGAGTGAAAATTTGAAGAAAAAAAAAGAAGAAGAAGAAGAAGTCCAAACTGTTAGAGACTTGAGTCATCCTGAATTCACATTAAATGTTTTAAATTGATTTTAGGAGTTAGGACTATAGTTTAGGTTTTAATTATTCGGTTGGAATCAATGGGATCACATCAAAATCAATTTAAAGGTGATCATGTTGCATGTTGTTGAAGAAATTTTTTAAGTAATATTGTTGGGTTAGAATTTAGATGAGTATGTTTGTCATCAAGTTATTGTCCTTTTTAAGTTGGCGAATGTATTAGGTTTGGTGTTTACGTCAAAAATTCCTTTTTTGATAGGTCAAGTTAATTAGAATTTTTTTGCGGCTCAGATAGTATTAGATACTCTGGATTAGACGCATCAGTGGCGTAGTTAAGATTTGAATTGGGGTGAACAAAAGTTTTCGGGTTATCAAATTATCAAATCAGTGGACAAAATTAACTTATATACTTGAATTATTTTACTCAATTTCACAAAATTCTAAATCAAATTTAAACAGAAATAAAAAAAAAATCATTAACACTCAACAATTTAATCAATTATCAGTCGCAATTTACAATTTAATTAATTCGATTGAATTACAGTATTGAATTGTCAAAGAACAGAGATAGACAATCTAATTTTTAGAAGTAGGCCAACATATTTATACTATTTCATACTCGATTTTAAAATTTCAGAGATAGACAATTGTCTACCTCTATTATATGGTGGCTTCGACACTGAATGCATCAGACCGTATTCGGGTAAAAATTTATTTAAAAATATTTTTTGTAGTATCTGATCTTTATGAGGTTAGTTAGAGTCAATTTAATAAAAAACAATCGGGTTATTAAAATATAAGGGAGTGTAAATTTAAAAGTCATGCAAATTTATATTAAACAATTCGAACATGATGAAGTGAGGTACCATATTTAATCCGAATTTATAAAATATTTGTAGTGGTCGTGCTCAGTTCCCCATATTTTAGCAGTTAATGTAGATTATTGGACTTAATTTGTTTGAACCCGATAAGTTTATGAAAACAAAATCTTATTCATATGCATCTTACTGAATACGGTACGGATCGAGTAAACGAATAAAAGAACACCATTGACTAGTGTATTACAAACGGTCTGGTCCAATTCGGATCCGGCCGGTCCACGATTCCACACGGTCCACGGTTCCGACGGTTTACGGGTCTACATGGGGTGGGTCTGACAGGTCCAATTTGAAATGATTGGCCTAAATCCGTGCTAAAATTATAGTCCAGATTCACATGGTCCAGTCCGGTTCGATCTATAAAAAAAAAATTTTATAAAAAAAGGTTAAATTGTAAAAAGAAAAAAATTAAGTGGCTACATATATCGGAATGCAATGGATATTCACACGGTTTAATGCTTAACAGCTCAATTTCAAAAAAATTTGAGACCGCATCTCAATTCTCATAATTTTCAAAATTCATCCTGTTCACATGGTTTTCTGGCCAATCTACCACGGGTTCACACGGTTTACAGCAGGTCTGCACGGTTTTGCCTCGGTTTTGGGTGGGTCTAGCACCGGTTCACACGGTTTTGGCTCGGTTCCTACAGTTTTGATCCGGGTCTACACAGTTTTGGTCCAGTTCACACGGTTTTGGTCCAGTTTACACGGTTTTGGTCCGGTTTATACGGTTTTTGGTCCGGATTGCTACGGTTTTCGCCGGTTTTCGCTGGTCTGATTCGGTTTTATCACAATATGGGTTGCCACGGTCCACGGGTCAAGAACTGTCCGGTCTAGTCCGGATCTAGTTGAAAAAAGCTAATCAAAAACTGTGCTAGACCCGTATTTAGCAACTGTCCGGTCCACCACGGATTTGAACCTCGGTCCACTGTTCGTCCGATCTAGTCCTGAATCATCTGGTTTTTTTTAATACACTACCATTGACACCCCTAGTTTATAAGTTTAAACATTTAACACAAAAACCCGATCATTTAATCGGAGGCGGATTCACATTAAATAACGAGAGAAAAATCGGAAATTTAGATCTTGAAACTTTGGTCATTGAAATTATTAATTACTTTCACTTGATCTCTTTTTAATTATCGAAATTATTGTTGGTACTTCACCTACTACTTTAAAAAAGAAAAGGAATTGTAAAATTACGGCCGGAGTTTCTAAACCGAGCCAATAATGTTTGCCAAACACCGACAGGAGAGCCTCAGATTCCACTTTTACCAAATTTCAAAAGTTCAAATTTTAATTCACATATAATAATACAGCGTTCTTTTTGTCTCCAAGCACAAAATTGCCCCGGTAGGTGCGTGCTCTGAACCATCCAAGCAAGATGCTAAAGGAAAGTGGAGAATTTTATAAGACTACACAATATTAGATTGGAAATCTCGTAAATAACGTTATGCAGTATGGAATTCGTATCCTCTGATTTAAATCAAAAGGAAATCTTTAATGCATTTTGAACGGCCATTTTTATTAATACCCCTTAAAAAAAACTAAATTTTAACAATGCTCCTGCAATTAATTTTTTTTTATTACTACCCGACCGCCAGACCCACGGGCGGCCCATTTATTGAAGGAAACCGCCAGGGCCCAAGGCGGTCCACTACCCCAAGCAAACCGCCCCCCCCCCCCTGGCGGTCCGCTATAAGTATATTTTCTCTCCTCTGCCTCATTCTCTCTCTTCTCTGCCTCATTCCTCATTCCGAACCAAAAAGAATTCGCGCCCGTCTCCTATAACGACAGGTATTATTTTATAAATTTTTTTTAATTATTACTAATTAGTCAATTACTGTAGTATTAATTAGCATTACTGTAGCATTACCGTAGCATTACTGTAGCAACACGTAATTTTTTTTTAAATTAGCCATTTATTATTGTGCTCGTTATAATTACTGAACAATTATTATAATACTTATAAAATTATTTTTTTTAAATGTAGTTTGTTAAGTAAAAGATGTTAGTTGCACTGTATATGGGCGGCAAGCTACAAAAGGGTGTAGATGGCGTGTATTACACGAAAGACGCGGCATTTGGCTTCGAGGTTAATGAAAATACCACATTTCAGGAACTTAAGCAGATAATATACGAAAAGACTGCTGTAAACCCCAACAGGTATGAAATAGAATTGGCTACACGGATTGACAACTCACAAAGGGGTGGGGCGGGGGGTAGACCTTACTTTGTGAGATTTCCAATAACAGAAATACAGTAACCAGAAAACCGTAAGTCATCCTCATCCTTCTTCTTCTTCTTCAATTTCTTCTGCAGATTTTTCAGATGACACCCCAACAACTCCGGTATCATCATCTGCAGGTCTGGATGGTCTGAGATGCCACCTATGGGGACACCATCGATAGGTAAACCCCATAGGGCGCTCACATCAGCAAGTGTGACTGTCATCTCCCCAACCGGAAGATGAAATGTATGGGTCTCAGGTCGCCATCTCTCGGCTAGACCATGCATAAGAGATACATCGATCTTACTCTGCGGCATGGTGGCAATCTAATACAACCCAAGATTAATGAGGCATCGCTGCATCAGTGGATGTGCAACGAACGGAATCTCTGACCTGCGATGCCTCACCGTAAGCATGACATCGTCCTGTATTTATTATCAATTTGTGAGACTCAAATCGTGTCATTTTTTAGTACTATTTAACATTACGTATAAAAATCACGTACCTCAATAGATGCCAACGAGACACGGTGCTTAACATGATGAGTCCATAGAAGAGGACTGAAAGTGTCAGGATCATGCCAACCATCTCTACGCCCAGTCTGAGATGACGGACCCGCTCCAGTCGGATCCTCAAATTCCGCTCCAGCCATATCCTCATATAACTGCTCCGCTCCACCCGAGGACGGACCCGCTCCAGTCGGATCCACTGAGGATGGACCCGCTCCAGTCGGATCCACTGAGGACGGACCCGCTCCAGGCAGATCCATAGCATCTGGACCCGCTACAGTCGCTTGTGGGTCTCTCCACCGTCTAGAAGATCTACGCATACTACATTTAAAAAAAATATATAATCAATCACAATAATTAAAAAATAGTAACTACACATATTTTTATTATTACAACAACAATTCATCTCACCATATTTGTAAAATATATATCTAACCAATAACCGAAATACATGAATTTTAATCGAATTTTAATTATAACAAATTACCAAATAACTACATGTGCTCGCAATTTATCAAATAAATTTCAAAATAATCATTTCTTTTATTCAAATTTATGTTTGAAAATATTATTAAGTTTTATACATTTTGCAACTAGTATTTCTATGAAATTTCAATTAAAAAATACGTATCATACAACTTTTTACATCCTGTCACAAAGAGGTCCCTAGGCAGGGACTGTTTTATAAACAAATTAATTTTTCTAAGCAAATTAATTATATTTACTACTAAATTTTATTCACCATTAACCATTAAATTTTATAAAAATAAAAAAATTTATTTACTATTAAATTTTATAAAAATATGAAATTTGCAAGAAAAACAAAAAACTGCAATTCACTTAATAACGAATAGGCAATTTTTAAACTAATTTTGATATACTTTAAAATAATTTATTTTTACTTAAAATTAATTTCTATTAATATATATATACATGTCTTTCGTCAATTAACGTCAAAAACCTCTCAACCCTAAATTTTGTAAACCATAAACTCTAACTTTATATTTCTAAACAAATCAAATAATTCAACCATAATAACCCCAAATTGAATCATAAACCCTAAATTCAAAGAAGGGAATCATAAACTATACATTTTTAAGCAATTCACAATTCATAACCATAAACCCTAAATTGAACTATATCACATTCAAAAAAATTAAGCAATTCTACCATAATTATTTTTTTATTAATAATCCCCAATCCAAACAATTCAATAAAGCACCCAATTCGACCAATTCGACCAATTCAACCAATTCAACCAATTCAACTAATTGGAGCAATTCAACCAATTCAACTAAATCTAATTCAACCATTATCGAGTCACAATTCAACCAATTCACCAATTCAACTAATTCAACCAATTCAACCAATTCAACCAATTCAACCAATTCAACTAATAATTCAACTAATTGAAGCAATTCAACAAATTCGGAACAACTCTAATTCAACCATTATCGAGTCACAATTCAACCAATTCACCAATTCAACTAATTCAACCATTATCGATTCACTAATCTTAACCCTAACCCTAACCCTAAATTTAACTAATCAAATCGAAAAAACTTACATTCAAGAGCGGGAAAGGAGCGGAGCAATCACGGCGGCAGCGGCAGGGGCGGAGACAGGAGCGGCGACGCAAATCTTTTGTTCTTTTTTCTTCTTTTTTCTCTTTTTTTGGTTTGGTTCGGAGCAGGGGCAGAGGGGGGGCGGGATTAGGGCAGAGGCAGAGAGGAGAGGAGTGGGTGGGAGGGAGGGCTGTTGGGGAATATTAATGCATAGCGGACCGCCAGGGGGGGGGGGGCGGTTTGCTTGGGGTAGTGGACCGCCCAGGGGTGGGGCGGTTTGCTTGGGGTAGTGGACCGCCTTGAGCCCTGGCGATTTCCTTCAATAAATGGGCCGCCCGTGGGCCTGGCGGTCGGGGTAGTAATAAAAAAAAATTAATTGCAGGGGCATTGTTAAAATTTAGTTTTTTTTAAGGGGTATTAATAAAAATGGCCGCATTTTGACCATTCGATATATTTCAAAATTCATACAAACTAGATTTGTATTAATATTGAAGGGCCTCCTATGTTATAGGCAGGAACTAGATTGACACCGTTTAAAATCAGACAGCTAAAATTCATTAATTCAAAAAATTTCTTTTTGAGTTAATGCAGAGGATACACATTCATGCAATATGCAGTATGCGGTATGTACTCGTCGGATGGACATAGTATCGTTTAATTAAAAATAATTGGTCATAATTAAAAATAATTAGTTAATTAATCAGAAAAATTCATCACAGTTTAATTAATCTCTGCCAATAACTAATAACTAATCAGCTAATTAATCAACCTAAAGAGCCGATTTTTTACTATACTGAAATTTGGAATAGACAAAGAACAGCAGATATCAGCCCAACAGGCAACACGGAATGGAGCTCCATACCACATGCAATAGCAATATAAAGAGCCCATTAATAAAACATAATTTATTGTGTCTACAGTGTTGAGCTCCGCTCCAATATTGAGCCTCTTTAAATCATCTATTAAGCCCAATAAAAAAGATCACTCGTATCTGCATACTGGATTGTTATTTTGCTTTCCCTAATTAATAAGGGGTGTTCAAAATACTAATGAGAAAAAGAATCAATTAAATTGCTGTTAAACAATGAAAATATCAAAGAGTTCTGATTAGAAACAAGACGCGAGAACAAATAACAAGATCTATATACTTATTACAATGCTTAATTTTCATATCGCAACCTATTCTTAGAGCACAGTGCATGGCCTAATTAATGAATTCCAGGGCTCCTGTCAACAAAGTAGAACAAAATGAACAGATGCTCATGAAAGCGCTTCTTATTTAGAATCACTCTCAACATGTAGTAATTTGATGCATATCTCATCTCATATACATGGCTCCCTGGTCCACTGGCACGTGCTGTGGCCCACGTAATAGGGCATCTGGTGGATCTTCTGACACGCGCCACACCTTCACCGACTTGTCGAGACTGCCGCTGTACACGATCCACCTACTTGTGTTGGCACCTGCTTTCAACCCGCCCTCGTCGTCTTGGTCAGGCACAATAGCGAGGCACTTGACGGGACCTGTATGGCCAGTGAGCACAGAGAGGCATGAGTGGAACCCACCCTCTCTGCGCCACACATATATGGTCTTGTCTGCTGATCCACTGATCACTAGAGCTCCGGCAGCAACAAGGCAGAGTATGGCCATCTTATGTCCCTGCAAGGTCCCACCAAAGGCATGGTGATGCTCTCCCTCCCAGAAGTTGATCAACCCATCTGATGAACCGCAATACACAATAGGTGCCGTTGGACTCACAGCTAATGCTGTCACGGCAGATTCCTGTTTCAACAATGTCTGCACAGGAGCATGCTTTATGCCTTTGCCCTGGAGTTCTCTCTTCCATACCTTAACCGTGCCATCTGCCGAACCAGTGAACACCAGGGAGTTGAATGCAGCAACCACAGCATTGACTGCATCGTCATGAGCCACAACAGACTCGAGGCATTTCGAGTCAGAAATGCGCCAGACCTTGAAGGTCTTGTCCCATGACCCTGAGTAGAGGAGGGACCCATCTTCGGTGGGACCAAGGCAAGAGATGGCATCACAGTGCTTGATCCAGAGAGAATTCTTGTGGCGTTTCACCTCTACATAGTTTGATGGATTGAGAGAGCTACGCAAAACATCCCTGAGACGAGGAAGGCTTCCGATACGCTTGTGCACTTGTGGATTTTTTACAGATGCCTTCCAAACCCTGATCTTGCCATCCTGGTGTCCGGTGAAAATGCGCTCGCCCGCAATTACAATGGACTTGACAAGGCCACTGCTGGACTTGAACCCGGCCAAATCCTGCTGCTTCTTCCACACCCTGATATTCTTACTATCGGAGCCCGTGTAGAGAAGGTCACCCACAGCAGCCAATGAATAAATGTGGCCTTCCTCTCGTACCAGTGACCCAATGAGAGTGGTACCACCAGCGCAAGGACTGCCATTGGCAAAGCTTTCGCCGTTGGAGTCGTCGTGATAAGCCCAGGGTGAGGCGGTTGTCTGGTTCCAAGGGGACATGGCATAAGGGGAGCATTCACCACTGATACTGCTGGTGTACTCAGAGCTATAGCCAGGTGCATTGGACGAGCTGCTGTGACGGTTCATGAAGTCAGGATCCTCTGCCATGGAATGAGGAGCGGATTGATACATGGGGTCGGAATGCGGCATCGGTGGGTACTTGCCTTGCTGTGGCATCCGATGGCTGCTGCTCCCGTTGCTCGTATCTGCATACATGTTGCAATATCTCGCACCTCTTATTTTTGTCGTTCGGAAGGTCGAATAGTTAGATCAATATCCCATGCAAACAATGTTGGATAATTTGTGTGAGAAATTCACGAGTTGAGAAAAAAAATTATTGAGAGAGACAAATGATAGCTAGGCACGTAATGGGGGGGTTATTGAGGGGGGGTGGAACCGTCGAGAGACGACATGTCTGTTGTGTTGATGCCCCGTTCTTTGAGCGCTTCCGTCCATTCAACTCAACTGTCACTGCCAACCCATAATTTGCTTTTTTTATACTCTAAATCGAGTGGTTGGTTTTCTTTTTTGTCAATTCCTTATTATCTGACGTGCCTATCACTGATTATAGCCCAAGTTTTAAGGTTGTTTTTCCCTCCAACAAAATACCTTCGCTGTTTTTTTTTTTTTTTTTTAAATTTTTTGTTTCTCTTTTTAAATTGTTTTGCCATATGTAATGTAGTTCCCTTTTCGCCTATCAGAAGACGTGCATATCAGTGATAAGAAATGACTTTTTTCTCCATCAATTAAACTAACAGGCTCATTTATTTTTACGCTCTAATTTAACTTAGGTTTCCCTCTTTTAGTACCATTTGTCCATTTGTACACAAAAAAATTAATATAAATTATGACCTAAAAACATCTAAAGACAAACCTGTTTGCCAGTTCCGTCCGTGTCTTTCAAACAAATGAATATAAAAAAAAGGGAAAATTTCTGGTGTACCCATCAAAACTTTTAAAATAGCCAATGTCCCCATCAAAACATCTTAATATTCAATATACTCATAAAAATTTAATGTTCTTTCTCTTATGCTCTTTTATTAACTAAATCTGTTATTTAATTATTTTAAAATTTGAATTGACAGATATAACCTTCCTCCAAAATGTTTAAAAGTTGAACAGCGCCATTATTCGTAACGATTGACCGCTATATAAGATGGAAGAATTGCTTCAATTCTTCGAGACAAAGGACAAAAGAAATTGCTTCAATCCTTAATAAGCGGAGGCCTAATTGAAGAACTCCTTCAATTCTTCAGGACAGACAAAAGAACAGTTTCTCTACATTTATCTAGAAAGACTTTCGATGAAAAAAAAAATCAATATTATAACCATATCAGACAGAAACGTGATTTCTGACTAATCAAGAAAGTATGCACCACTAATTTCTCAATAATTGGGGATCGCATATTCATGGTCCATGAACTGTGCCACTGCGGTGAATACCAAATATGTCATGAAAATCCTTAAACTAAGTAAAATTACAATTTAATCTAAATATTGGATTTAATTATTAAATCATCTTTGAATTAATTTTTAAATATTAGAACCAATTAAAAATTTGTTGGAGTATCAATCATTACTCACCAGCAACTGCCGATCATATATATAAACCTATGCAAAATATCATCCTTTTGAGTGATCATACATGCATAGCCATTCATGAGTGAAAATGATATATATCTCGAAAAGATGATATATATTTTGATGATACGATTGGGAGGCATTGGTTACTTGCTTCAGTATAATACTCGAATTGAATGAAAATCTTGATGAAACCGTGTGGTATGGTATGCGATATGGCCTTTTGCTATATAAGTACAAGGAGGAGCAAAGGCGCAGAGGATGATTCTTCTAATATTTTCTCTCAATTCATAACTGGGAAGGAGGGAGGAAGGAAAGAGGTACAAAGGAGGTAGGAACTTAATTATAATTTAAGAAAATTTCCAAATCGAACATATGAAGTGGAGGTAGGATACAATACAAGGAGGAGAAACAAAAGCAGAGAGGCGGAGACTGATTTAATTCTTCTTCTAATATTTTAAGGAATCAGAATCATATATTGGCTATTTTAAAAAATTTGATGGGTACACCAGAAATTTTTCCTAAAAAAAAAATGTAAAAAAAAATCTGACCTGTTTTTCATTTGCATGATTATTTCTGCCGTTGTGAAATAGCATTTCCAAACTCGTGTACCATACAAACTTCACAAGTCTCCAAGTCTTGCGTTGATATAAATAATATATATTTGTCATCACCAGCTTTTAGATTCAGAGAATTATTCATATTTATGTTATACTTGCTGCAGATTAAGTTATCAGCTATTACAATTATTTTATCAGTGGTAAATGGAATCCACCATACAAATACTTGAACCAAATTAAGTTTACGGTTTTTGGAAAACAAAAGCTTCCGAGGGCAGAAAGACAACGAAATACAATGAATGCTGGCAATCTTAAATTGGTCGATTATGATAATAAATATATAGTTATTCTGAGAGAAATAATCATGTATATAAAACACAAAGAGAAATAATTAATATAAAATACATGACTATACTAAACAAAAGCTTCAGAGGGCAGAAAGACAACAAAATACAATGAATGCTTGCAATTTTAAGATGGTCGAGTATGATACAAATATATTGTTATTCTGAGAAAAATAATCATGTATATAAAACACAGAGAGACAAAAAATTAATATGAAATACATGACTAAACTAAAGTCAATATTGCAACCTACAATTTACTAAACAGCACAAAGGCAGAAACTCAAAGGAAACGTATGGGAAAGAGTTGCAATTATTGGTGAAATGAATGGCATAGGCAGTGCGTTTCCTACGTTCCACAATTAGAAATTCCATTAGCCTTCTCTTATTGTCCTTCAGATGAACCAACTGGAACGAACCAATGCTTGCGCTGTCAATCAGCCATTGTTAAAATTATTAGCATACTATTCTATGAGAAGGAAACAAAATATGAGAAACCAAGGTTACTCTGCCTAGAAAACATTAGTGTAATTGCAACTTTTTGATAAGATGAAGGGGGCAACATCTACATACCTGATCCATGTAAGAAACCCATAGATCGATTGTGGGCCTCAAAATATTACTTGAATTATAGCATCTGCCAATGATCTGTCTAATTAAAGCTAGATCCTTCTCTTTCTCAGATACATTTAACCCTGCAAATGAACCATTAATTAAATTGAAGTTCTTCCAACTTAGGTAGATCTTTGGTTTCTGAGGCACATCACCATCCATTTACTACATAAAGGTTGTTTTTGAGTTAACAAGTTTACACTAGAGTTTAATGTAAAGGCGCTAGTTTATTTTAAAACAGCGCACACAGTCTAAATTCAAACAAGAACAAAATCTCTTCTTTTCAGGAAAAAAAAAAATATTTGATGGAGTAAACAGGTACACCTCCCAAAGCACCAGAATAGTAAAATACCATGTTAAATTTATGTACGCACATTACAAGCTTTAGTTGGCTCTGGTTCACGACAAGAAGATCATTGCAGTATCAGATGATTTTACACCTGTGACACAGAAGTGCCCACTTAGTAGTGCCTTTTTGTTAGATGGGCACCTATGCTTTACTATGATTGAAAAAAATATAATTTGTTCCCAAAAAATCAAAAGATACAAGTATACAATGGCAAACTAAGAAAGCACAACTCTCTAAAAACATGCCATGTTCCCCCCTCAGCTATTCTTTAAAAAAAATCCCAAGTGAATACTTGTGTCTCCCGCATCCAAACATAGCAAAACGATACATTCATCAGGTTTTTTCTTATACAGTTCCCACTATTAAAAAAGAGCAGCTAAGTTTTCCATCTTTCTTGGTTCTTGTCCTTGAATAACAGCGCTATTTTGGGTGTCTTTTTTAATAATTGCTGGTTATCCTCATTCCTTAACGGGCATGCATAATATTCTGAGATTTTGTCGGGAAATAGATGAAGTCAGTCACTTTTATAAGATGCCTAACAAGTGAGCAATTAGTTCTGTCAGACGGATGGGGTGTTATTTTCCCGGTATTTGTTTTGATTCAGGGGTATAGGCTTTGGAAAAGGGTAGATATAAGTACAGTTTTTTATATATGTAAAACTTGTTTCAGCTAATGAAATAGTCAGCTAAACTGCTTCCTTTTTTTTTTTAAAAGTGAGCAGATGTGGATAAGTTGAAGGCAATAGAGGAAGGAACTTACCAAAAAAGGAACTGAGAGGGATAACATAGTAATTGAATCAGATCCAGGGGGTCCATCCTTCATACATGTTGCTCAAATTGTCAATGCTTGTAGCTTGCTTCACCAGATGCTCTACTAGCTCTGATATCCCCATGGACCTTTTTCGCACAATCGCCACAGATCCATTACAACAGTAATAATAATAATAATAATAATAATAACTTTCAAGAGTAGAACTACAGTGTTCTTAAGCTCACCAAAGTGTTTGGTGAGCTTAACTCCAAAATTCATTAAATCGGATTCAAATGACGAATCCGAACCATTGAAATCCGCCTACCTTACGAGTGATGTGTCTAGATGTGAAAATTTTAAACATTCGAATTAATTTAGTATAAAGTCAAGCGGTCAAAAAACGTTCAAAAAATGAATGTACTAAAATTAATTTATTAACCTTCTAATTTTGACCACTTGACTTTATACTCAATTAATTCGAATGTTTAAAATTTTCACATCTAGACGCATCACTCGTAAGGTAGGCGGATTCCAACAGTTCGGATTCGTCATTTGAAATCGATTTGATGGGTTTTGGAGTTAAGCTCACCAAACACTTTGGTGAGCTTAAGAACACCCTAGTTCTACTCTACCTTTCAAAATCATAAAGTAAAATGCTTAAAATGTTACTAACTACAAAAAAAAAAATAATAATAAATAAATACATACCTGGTGCCATGGAGATCTCTACCCTGAATCTTCTGCTCAACTTGCTTCAGAATTGACAAAGCAAATTCATTCTTACCTGTAAAGCGGTAACAACATTTATTAGACTCATAACCAAATTATCAACCCTCAACTTTATGTAACATAAAAGCTAGACACAAGACAAGGAGCATGCAAGATCATGCTACTAATCTAGTGATGATTTTTTTTTTTTTCATATCTTAGTATCTTACCCTGCATTGGTCTGCTGGAACCTGCTGAGATTGGCTTCTGGTCACCAGTAGTAGATGCTTGCGCTTCAGCATGAGAATCATCAATTTTGGCATCAGAAGGTTTGGCCTCATTAGATGTGTCCTTATCCACCATATTTAGTTGTTGTACTTCACCAGCAACTGTTGTCACACTTAAACCATCTTGGTGTACTTCAACTTCTGAGCTTTCAATATCTACCGTTTCAACTACATCAGAAGGGCTTGAACTGTTGCTACTGCTTGTGTAAGAGCCAAGAGGGGGAGAGATCCAGTACTCATCTTGGAGTGCTGTCGTCTCTGCACATACAACACTTGACTCTTCAGTAGTTGCTTCGTCCTTTTCCCTCTCAGCTGAACTGTCAACCTCCTGTAAAGTAACCACTGACTTTGACAACGATAGTTCCTCAGATCTCACTCCTTGACTTTCTCCTATTCCTTCAAGAGCCTAATAATTTAAAAGTATTTCATTACAAGCTTTATCTGATGTAAATTTGAAAGAAAATGCACTTGCAAAAAATGGTACATTATTAGACTAGATAAAAGAGAATTGCACCTTGTGAAGGTTCCCAGCATGTAGACTTGAGGTGCGGCCGAGCTTGATTAACAAAGAATGCAAATGCGTGGCATGCAATGTGAGTGAAGAAACAAGAGGTGCTAAAGCTCGGCAAGCCTCCCTTACTTTTAAGTTATAAGATTGATACAGTGTCTTCCCCTGAACAAAGAGAGATCTACTACCAAGACTGTTGTTACTATCATTTTCATGATATAATGCATCAGCCAAATCATTCGCTAGTGAAGCTTCCAGTGGAAGTAGGATGCTGTTAGCCTGCCAAGATATGTTACAAACCAAGTAAAAGTTAAATGTGTTCAACTTTGCACTAATTCTCCCCTGAGATGCTAGTCCCAGTGGTATCAGAAAGAATATCTAAAAATCACCGACCTTAGAGAGATCAGTCATGAGTGCACCATGTGCTGTAGAAGCTTCCTTTCCTAAGCTGTATATGTCATGCAAACCCTCTGTAATGGCCAAAACCTGCAATTTGTACAAAAAAGCCAGAAAATGTTTAGAGTTAAAAAAGGTAAAAGTTCAACCTAGAAGGTGCTCGACTTAGTTCTTCCATTTAAAGGTTAAAAACAGAAAAAAAAAAAATGGAGAAAATAGCAGCACCACATTCAGAAGGTTCTTACCTCCTCAATTAAAGAACCACTTTCAGCAGTCAAAGCAGAATGGCCTTTAGAAACACGGCTAAAAGCAGAAAGTGCTTCAAGTGCTTCACGAGCATGTGCCCTTATCAAGCCAAGTGTTTCCTGAATATCACCTGAAAAATACAAAATAGATATAAATGAGCTAAAGCACCTTCATGTTGAAATAGAAACATTGATATTCAAGAAAGGAAAGAAAATTTTAATGGTTGCCGATCATATCTGCAGGACAAGTTCAAATGAGTAAGGTCAAACCTAAAGAAGACTTTGTCTTGGCAGAGACCGTAGAGAGTTGACTTGAAACTGCTAACAATTTTTTTGTGGCATCCTCTATGTTGCACTGAGTAAGCTTCCACTCTTGTTCAGCACCTAATTGATAAAACAAATTCCAGCAAAAATTTATATCAGAATCCACATTTAAGACTAGTAATTCTCCCAATCAGAGAAACTAAAACAAAAAAAGTGGAAGGTTCAAACTCACATGTAAAAGAGTAATAAGCGTCATTTAATTGTTTCAGATAAGTTGACAGTATCTGCCCCATCCTGCCCTTCTCAGTGTAAGAATTACTTGCATCTGATACCAAAAAAGGACCGCCTCTGGAGGCCTCAATATCTATGATAGATGTACATATCTCCACCAGACCAGATGCCTGATCCCCTACCGCCGAAAGCAAGCGATGCCTCCTCAACAAATGGTCATGGAATTCAGAAGGAACCATGCTGCTTGGTCCTGCACAGGCCCACCCCATGGCCCTCTCCAGCTGTCCCTCAATAGGCAATGATGCCCTTTCACATCCCCGTAGACCTTCTAGAGACCTCACTATCAAAGAGACCGATGATTGTATCTCATCTAACAGTTTTTTTCTACTCATGTTTAGAATTAAGGAGAAGGCCTCGTCATTCCCAAAAATGTTCTGTGATAACAGGTTGCTCTTGATAGCATATGGAGCTAAGATATCATGCAGCCACTCAAGCTGAGCTGTTTCAAGCACTGCATTGCCTAATGCATCGGTTAGGTAACTGACCTGCCTTTTCATAATAGCAATGGAAGACTTGGCAGCTCGGGTGGTCTCATGTGCACTATAGTACTCCTCCAGCATATTTACCACTCTATTCACAGCCCCCACGTGATCTTTACTTCCCACATCAGATGAGCCCCTGCTTTGTAAGCTACCTATCTCTTTATCTAACTGAAGCACAAGGGAAGGAGTTACTCTCTCCTTCAGGTATTGTTGTGCATGTTCATGTAAAAGAGCCATGAGTTTTCTTTTAAGGGACCCGTAAAGTTGATCAATACCAAAGTTATGATCAGTAGAAGAGATCTCATGGAAGCACATGTCAAGAATAGAACTCACCAGACCAACCTTCCAGGCAAAGAAAGTATGATCTCTTAGCAAGCCAGATAACACCCACGCCATCTCAGATAAAGAACCCGATGAAACCATATCCGGTGCAAATGCCACAGATCCACCAAATTCTGAAGGAAGCAAAAGATCAAGAGATTCAAGCTCAGAAAAAGGTTCTATTAAGCTGGCAAGAAGAAGAACAAAGTTGCTTCTTCCCCCCTCTTGAGTGCTTGTTGCTAGCAAGGAAGACAAGTATTGCTCAGAGGAGACTAGTGAGTTGATTAAACTGGTTTCCATGTTCCTAAGAGACAAAAGGCGCATGTCCTTTTGGTCCCAGGTAAGATGGAGCTGCTCAAGCTGGGTTCTACATGACTCTTCCTGGGATGCCAGCTCATCTGCCTCTTCCCATGAGAGATGGTCTCTTCCCCTGGCAGCTGCCTCTTCCAGGGCTAATTGTCGCTCCTTTATGAATCCAGCCTTTGCAAAGTAGTTCTGTTCAAGCTCTGCCATAGAGGCCTTCTCAAGCTCAACCTCTACCAGCTTCTCTATTGTCGAATTGACGGTATCACGGATTTGAGAGAGGGAAGCAAACAACTCCATGACCGCTGACTTGTGCGAAAAAAACTGCTGTACTATCTCCGGAACAGCAACTTCACTAATTTTCTCAATTATGTGATTGGTTGCGTTCAGAATACCCTGGAAAGTTGAAGCCCATTGCTCTGAGGAAGTAGGACCAGATAACCTGATGCTAATTGCTTCCTCAACTTGGTTAACAAAATCTGAAACCAGAACACATTTTTCAATCTGTCCTCGGAAATCCCGAAATCCAGTCCTATATCCAATCTTGGGACTACCACCCAGATCTCCTCCTATCAATCCATCAAACCAGAATGATGTACTGGAGAGG
>CAXKVR010000812.1:0-17469 GCA_964058845.1 Carex sylvatica
AAACTAGACGCGCCTTTCTATTATCTAATACAGAAAGAAATACAAGAAATACAAGTTTGAATATCACTGATCCAACGGTGGCTTCTGATTTTACTGTTTTATTAAGCCACCGTTGGATCGGCGATTTTCAAAGTGGCTTAATAAATAGTAAAAAAATTCAGAAAAATGTGAAATTTGGTCTCCAAACACATTTCAATATAGAGATCACATCTAACGGTTCAGATCGACCATTTGGACATTGAAAACACAAAAATGAGTTATAAGCATATGTGGGGATATGCTTATATAAGCATAGTAGCCAACCTCCACACACACACATATACATATATTATATTATATTATATTATATTATATTATATTACATTACATTACATATATATATATTATATTATATTATATTATATATACATAAAAAAAATCAAACCGTGGATATTTTATTTATTCAAACCCTATTATAGTGCAAAAAAAAAGCAAAAAAAAAAAAAATCAAGGCCGTGGAATTTTTCCACAGTTATGAATAAAAATTTAGGGCCGTGGAATTTTTCCATGATTATGAATAAAAATTCAGGGCAGTGGAAAAAATTCACGGTTTGGGCATTTTTAAAATTCTGATCAGACCCTGGTTATTTTTACTAAAATATTTTTAAAAATGGATAAAAATAAAAATCTCAGAGTCAAGTGGTCAAAAGGCATCCAAAAAATAAATGCCTTAAAATTAATTTATAAACATCCTAATTTTGATCAATTGACTTTATACTAAATTAATTCGAAACTTTAAAATTTACACATGTAGACATATCACTCGTAAGATAGAAGAATTTCAATGGTTTGGTTCGTCATTTGAAGCCAATTCGATAGATTTTAGAGTTGAGTTCACAAAGGGGCTTGGTGAACTTAAGAACACCCTAGTTCTAATATATATATATATATATATATATATATATATATATATATATATATATAGGAATATGTTAGTATACTATGTGTAGCATAGAGGGCCTTCGTGCAATGGCTCAATATTTGACTTTTTAAAATCCTAACGGTTGATCCGAACATTCATCTTGTTCTCCATATTAATATGTGTTTGGAGACCAAATTTTACATTTTTTAGAAATTTTTTACTATATTTTTAGATTTATTGAAAATTATTGTTTTCAGCCAATCTGGACCATAAAAAAACAGCGATTTTCAATAAATCTAAAAAAATAGTAAAAAAATTCAAAAAATGTAGAGAGAGAGAGAGAGAGAGAGATGAGATATGGCAACGAGCGAGAGAAGTACAACACCAGTGGAGAAAGGGAGGGTAGCGCGCGAGATGAGGAAAAGGGAGGGCGGTGATTGTAGAGGAGAGTGGCGGGGAAGATGGGTGTGACGGAGAGGAGGTCGGGAAAAAAATCCCTAGCAAGTGTTGAGGAAATGGTTTGGTTTAGAGAGGAGACAGTTTGAATAATAAAGAGATAGAGAGAATGATTTCAAAAATTTTCATCTCCGTTAACTTAGATTCAGTGCCAATTTCGTACACAAATTTCAAAGCAATCCAACATGTGTGTGTGTATCACATAATTTCACAAGCATGCACCAATTAAGCAAAATTAAACAAGAGTGTGCTTGTAATTACCTGAGAGAGAAAAAAAACCACAAAGAGGGCAGCAAGAAAATGGGGGCCGGTATATATATATGAGAGAGAGAGAGGGGGGGGGGGGGTTGGCTAATATCAAAACGTTTGTTCCTAGGTCGTGGAACAAACTCTTCAGTTGTTATATTTTCAAAGTCCAAACAGTTCAACATTCAATCTATAGTAAAATGTGCTTGGAGTCTAAATTTTATATTTTTTGAATTTTTTTTACTATTTATTATGCCAGTTTTAAAATCATTGTTTTCAATGACCCAAATTTTTTTTATTTTTTTTATTAAAATCAGCGATTTTAAACTAGCTTAATAAATAATAAAAATGTAAAATTTGATTTCTAAGTACATTTTAACATAGAGATCACATCTAACGATTTAGATCAACTGTTTGAACTTTGAAAATAAAAAAATTAATTAATTTGCACAGTTACACTACGGCTCTAGAACAAACGTTTTGATATTAGCCAATCTCTCTCAATATATTGCCAGGAATCAAACGAAAAGAGAAAAGCAAGCTAAAAAGCTTGTGATGGTACTGTCCTTGGCTCCTTGACAGACGGGAAAATGCATCCCAAGGCCCAAGCTCGTATCTTACTCTACTGATGCCTGTTGGATATTCACATTTTCATACACAATCTTGAGATTAAAAGTTCTATGTGCTATCAGGAGAGACCGAGAAGGCGAGAATAAAGTCAATGATTTAGTCGACTAGTCCACTATATATATATATTTATTTACAGTTTCGAAAAATATAAAATTTGATCTCCAAGTACATATTAATATGGAGAACAAGATGAACAGTTTGGATCAGTCATTTGAACTTTGAATCCGATAATTTATGATCCAATGCACAAAAATACCTATGCATTGCAATGTACCGTAGCCCATCTCTCTCTTTTTATATATATATCTCATATAGGAGAATGATAATATGCTACGCATAGCATAGAGGGCCTCCGTGTAACGTCTTAATATTTGAGTTTTCAAAATCCTAACGATCGATCCGAATATGCACTTGCAAACCAAATTTTATATTTTTTATAATTTTTTTACTATTTTTCTAAGATTTGAAAAACTTAAATATTGGGCCGTTGCACGGGGGGCCTCTATGCTACGCATAGCACCGTAGCCAACTCCTATGTGTGTGTACATATATATAGATAAATAGATATATATATATATATATATATATGTAATATATGTAATATATATATAGAGATAGGCTAGTATACAATCGATTGTTCCTAGCCTCTCGTGCAACCAAGTCGTTTTTTGATTTTTAAAGTCTAAATGATTGATCCAAACCGTTAGATGTCATCTCCATATTAAAATGTGCTAGGAGACCAAATTTTATATTTTTTGGAATTTTTTTACTATTTATTAAGCCACTTTGAAAATTGCTGATCCAACGGTGGCTTACCAAACAGTAAAAATCAGAAGCTACCGTTGGATCAGCGATTTTCAAAGTGGCTTAATAAATAGTAAACAAATTCCAAAAAATGTAAAATTTGGTCTCCTAGCACATTTTAATATGGAGATGACATCTAACGGTTTGGATCGATCATTTAGACTTTAAAAATCGAAAAACAATTTGGTTGCACGGAAAGCTAGAAACAATCGATTGTATATTAGCCTATCTCTCTCTATATATATATATATATATATATTACATATGTATATTACATATGTATATTACATATGTATATTACATATGTATATTACATATGTATAGATATATATTACATATGTATTACATATTACATATGTATTACATATTACATATATTACATATGTATTACATATGTAATACATATTACATATGTAATACATATTACATATGTAATACATATTACATATATTACATATGTAATATATATATATATATATGTAATATAGATAGATTGATAGATAGACACACTTAAGAGAGCTGGATGTCGTTGTGTAATACTATTAATCTACATATGCCCTCTTCCTGTCGGATTTTTTTATGAGGGATTTTGATAGTCCGAATGTCGATGACTATCAGATCCACACTGAAATGAGATTTTTTTTTTTAATAATTTAGAAATAAAATATTATTTTCTTCTAAAAAAAGGATAGAGTCGGGTAGGTTTCTGAAAAATAAGTAACACCGCCAAATTGTTTGTGAAAATATGAGCATATTACATATATACACCGTATAAATTCTATCGTGTAATGCAAGTTTACAGTACCATAATAATTTTCCAGTGTTATTAATTTTCGAAAACCTACCCAATTCCTTCGCTTTCTAGCATAAAATAATAGTGTATTTACTTGAAGACATTAAAAAATTTCTTTCATTGTCACCCGGCCCTTTTTCTCTATTTTTTTAATTTAATTTTAAAGAATCAACATTATGACAGCATCAAGTAGTCTTGGTGTGAAATTATTACAGTAATATATATATGGCCTGGCCGCACCATCATTTTCCATTAAATGCTACATTTATAGTACTCTATATCTGAAGCGATTATAACGGGTCATATATATTTTTGCCAGAATATAAAACAGGCTAGGCACTAAGAGTCCTCTATTAATATATGTACTATGTGCTAAAATTTTGCAATAAGGTAATGTTAGAAAATAGAAATGTACATGCATGCACACTGGACACACTGGTCGATATGTCAATGTCTACTCTCTGGACTTAGCAATACTTTGGTAACACAAATACATAATATATATATATATGTGTGTGTGTATATATATATGTATACATAAATGGTCCCTCCGCTTGCCTTTCATTTTTCCCTGAAAAAGGAAATCAACTGTCATGCATCCAATTAAGTCTCTCTCTTTCTTGAGAAAAGAAGGAAAAGAAGAAATAGTATAAGACCCAAAGGTTTCTTTAATTAATGCATGGGCAGCTAGCTTGTCATACTCTTTCCGTATCACATGTTACTACTGTCAGGTGATAACTTTAAGCTTTGTAGTTAGAGAGAGACATTTGTACATATAAGAGTGAAGAAATAAAGCGGGGTGCAACTTTTCTTGGTGAACAGCTTTTTGATTGGATGATGGTCTCCTCTTTTTGTTGATATCAAATTGTTTTGTTGCTAAACTTGCTTTGCCTTATACTCACAAACTAGAACAATTAAACACCTGCTTTTTCCTTTTTCCTTTTTCATTTCCTCGCTTTTGATTTCTTTCTAGCTACTCTGGATGTTCCCCTCTACGCCACATATTTGGAGATCTATGCATGCAACTGTTGCTCTCACCTCAGATTAAATTGTACGGATTTTATTAGATTATTTTAGGTGGATTAAGATCGTTCATTAATTTGAGATTGATCAGACACACACACATATATACAGAGAGAGAGTAATGCTACGCTACTTCGCGAATTAAATGAGTTGTTTTAATTCGCGCTCATATATCTAGTTTCGAAGTCCAAATAGCCGATCCAAACCGTTAGATGTTTAATCTATATTAAAATGTGCTTGGAGACCAAATTTTATATTTTTTGAATTTTTTTTACTATTTATTAAGATTATTTGAAAATTGCTGTTTTTATTAAAATTCTGCATCTTAATAAATAGTAAAAAAACAGCGATTTTCAAACCATCTTAATAAATAGTTAAAAAATTCTAAAAAATATAAAATTTGGTCTCCAAGTACATTTTAATATAGATTAAACATCTAATGGTTTGGATCGGCTATTTGGACTTCGAAACTAGATATATGAGCGCCAATTAAAACAGCCCATTTAATTCGCGAAGTAGCGTAGCCTTACTCTATATATATATTACTACAAGAATGAGACAATATTCACGAGGATAAAAAAGAACTATCTGCGAGGGCACACCGATAGAAAAGTGTTTTTACTGAACGTGTCGGTATTATCGACAGGAGCATCTGCGACGATAACCTCGTGAATACTCTCTCGAATATTGTCCCATTCTTGCATATCTTAGTCTATTTTGACAAAGATACGCATGCACGTACGTATATGTCAAGCTTGATGACGAAAACCAAACCGATTTAGACTCCGATCAGAACTTGAAATCGGACCAGTACAATTTAGTTACTCTTCAATCTTCTTTTTGAATGGTCAACACACATGTCCTAAGAAGGGATCACACTAGTTCTCATTAATTTCCTCTGATGATTAATTATATTATCGTTTTCTATAATAATTAATTAATTGGTTAATTAGTCAAATAGTTAGAGTGAATATATAAATTTGATAATTTCTAGATAAATTAAATGTTTAGTTTTTATAGAGTCATGTTGGATCGTGCAATTCATGCACTTGATATTTGTGTTGTGTTTAATAATATTTATATTATTGTGTTTGTAGAAGGCCACCATATGATCTATAAACAGGAGATATGTTATTTATAATAGGAATGTCTTGATAATATATGAAATGTTTCTCATGAAATCTTTTCTCTTGTGATATTTTATCTTCCTTGTCTAAATTATTCACTTACAAAATTGTTTAATATTTCAATAAACCAAACAAGACCCTGCAAAGTTAAATTTAAGACGTTTGTTGTTAAGTGATATAAGAGCAACTTCGACAATCACTTTAAATTGTTCAATATTTCACTAAACTAAACAAGATCCGTACATGCATGCAAAGTTAAATTTGAAACGTTTGTCGTCACTTGATCTTGACAATTTGATTTGAAATAAATAGTTCAAGAACATGATTGATGATTGATTGACAAAGATATGTGTTACCAGAGAGTAGATGTGTAAAACCTGGAACTGTAGCCGCTGAATAGTAAGGAGCATCTAAAGAGTAAGGAGCTAGTGCTGTTGTCCTTAGACTGAAACACAAATAATTCCGATTGGGATGAACTGCATTGTTGTGATAAAAGTTAACATAACCTCATGCGAAAGGAAATGAAAAATTTGCTCATATATATATCGACCTCTCCTTTTTTTTTACTTCCCTATCAAACATAAATTGTATTATCTTAAACATCTCCTCTTCTATCATAATAAATAGTTTTTTTTTTTCGAGAAGGAAATAAAGGAGTAGGGGTGTCAATGAGTACGATACGGGTAGGGTGAAACCATTTTTATACTCATAGATACTAAGAATTGACCTTACCCATACCTGCTAAGAATTTGTTTTACCATACCCTACCCATACCCGTTAAGATTAACGGGTAACGAAAATGGTAATGGACGAATAACGAATAATACAAATATAATAGTTTTATTATTTTTACAAATAAACTATCAAAACTTATTATGTCATACATATGCAATCACAATTACTAATATAAAATTGAAATACAAATATACAATCAATTCTAAATAATAGTTTTTTACGAAGTAAAACAAATCAAAATCACAAATAACTCTTCTAGCAAATTCAATTCGTTAACTAAATAACACTCTTCTTACAATAACATACATATATACATTTTCTCATGATATAATTTATTTTATATAATTGCCCGTTACCCAACTGAAACGAAATAGCATTTACTCGTACCCATATCCATTTATCTAACGAAAAACGATCCTTATCCATACACATACCCAATAAGCAAATAATTTTTTTTTTAACCCATATTCGTTTTATCGAATGCGATACGGGTAGGGTAAACGGGTATCATTGACACCCCTATAAAGGAGGAGGTCACCCGGGTAATATTTCAAAGAAAAGAGCTTTTGCAAGATATATGTACGTTGGTGAGAGAGAAAAATGAGAGTCATATATAAGAGAAACCCGGCTTGAAATATAATTTATTGAATGAATGTGAGATTGGGTAAACCAGCTGATCATAGGCAGATACCCTAGTGACTTGTACAAACAAAGAAAATGTATAGATATTTAGAAGGATAAATATAACATCTAAAATTTTGGAAAAGAAAAAAAATTGCATAAATTCAGAAAGTTATTCACAAAATTTTGCAATCATTTTAGATATATATAGGTCCAAAAAAATAAAAAATAAAAGTTAATAGATACATTATTGCTAGACCTATAGATTGTTCATATGCATATTAAATCAAGTAATTTGAGAGACATTTTTTTAGATAAATTTATCATATGAAAAAAAAAATTTATTGACATATAAAACCTATATCAATAAGGATTGTCCAGTTAAATGCATAAGTACTGTTATTATATCCCTCTCTCTCTCATAAGTCATAAGATAATACATTTTCTGACTTAATAAGCAACAATATGGGGCACTGAGATGGGGTATTGAAATCAGCACCTCTCGATAAAGTTTTCTTTGAAGCAAGATAAAGGCTTTTGGATGATTGGATCGCAGAAAAGAAATGCCTTGGCTCTGAATCCTTCCTCTCTGCTTTGCTATTTGGATGAAAATTTGGTAATGCGCTCCCCATGTCTCAAATATATAGCCTCTGAGGTAGTCTTAAATGCTCTCCATTTTCGTCTCGTCTTGTTTGTTTTTCCTGGCTGGCTTTGCATGGGGTAATCATGCTAGGCCTTCGGATCCTCTCCAATTCCTTTGATTCATGCATAGGTGAGACCCAGGTTTGGTGACTGGTGAGCCCATTAATTTGTATCAGATCCAATGTGTGTATATATAAGCCCAATCATAACAGTATTTTGTCAGACAATTGCAATTAAAATCTCTACTTTGTGATATCAAATGAATGATACAAATATTTACAAATATTTTAGAAGTTGAAACTTCCAAAAATATTTTGTCCTTTTATATAAAGGAGAGGAGACAAGCCCAAGGGCTTGAGCTTTTTGGAGGTATCCTTTTTCTTTTGATTGGGGGCCAGATAGTTTACTATAGCGCACCTACTTCTTGAAAAGATTTTTGGGGACCTTTCGGTTGCCCCACTTCATTTTGTACACAAGCTAAGTTCCATGTTTCAACTTCCTTTTTTGTGATACACATTTATTTTTTTATCTGAATTTAATGTCTCCTTAGTATCATAATCATCAATATTTGTTGTATAAATAGATATTATCGTTAGGTAGCAATAAGCGAGTTTGAATTTTTTTTTTTTTTAAAGTTATCTTATATGATGACAATTAAGATGAAATTTTGTGTAACTAACTAAATGAGAAGTCAATTTGAATAGATCGGAGAATCAATATTTGATTTAGTGACAAAGGCAATGTCTTCTGAATATGTTCAATAAGGTAGTGAAATAGAAGACAAGTGAAACTTGAAATGATATATTATTTTACAGTACTATTCCGGTCGTATTAAGCTGAAAATAGAAGAATAAAAGAGTACAATAGTGAAATAGTATCGATAAATAAGGTAATTTCATATCTTGAGATAAGTCAATTTTTCTATTCCACCATCTTTGTGGGACAGAGAATTGATTGATTCAGAGAGAAATAAATGAGAGGCCTATTTGTAAAAAGCAAAAGCTTGACTACAAAAATTCAAATTCAAATTCACTTTTACTATTTCTACATTTCCATTCTGTTTAACTATAATAGATAATTTATTCTTATCGATTCCCTTATTTTTTTCCAACTAAACAAGTCCTATGCATAGAAGATCGCATGTTCAAAACTTAAATAAAAACCCCTTACGGATATATATATATATATATATATATATATATATATATATATATATATATATATATATATATATATATATATATATATAAAATAGTTAGTAAATTGACCATTAATTTTTTACTAAAATAAAAAAATTCATTAGAATTTGGAAGTATACATGAATTTTATTTTACAAATCATAATTAATTAATTAAATTAATTTCAGCAAAGTAGCATGATTATTTTTTTTTACAAAAACCACAAGGATCGAATCTCCAATTCGATCTCCAAATTTTACTTTTTGGAGAGACCGAATTGGAAATTCAGTCTCCTCATTTTTCTCTGTTTCGGCTCCTGTTTTGGCTCCTGTTTCGGCCTATTTCGACTTTTCTCGAACATCCTGTATTTCTGTAATGTATTTTTTCTATTTCGGTTCCTGTTTCGACCTGTTTCTTTCGGAGACAGCCCCTGTTTTGGTCTGTTTCTGCCAGGGACAACTCTTGTGTCAAAATAAAGAGAGACCGAATTGAAAATTCGGTCTTTAGAATTTTGTAAAAAAAAAAAAAATCATGTTGCTTTGCTAAAATTAATTTAGTTAATTATGGTTTATAAAAAAAAATTCGTATACATGAGTTGGATCGAATATCTAGATTGAAAGAGAATAGAAGAACGGATAGATGATGAACTTCCATAACCTCAAAATGAGAGATTGATATCGATAGCACAATGATTATAGAGCAGAGAAAATACGAAACAATGACAGCTATCAGCTATCTCAAAACAGAACGATGAATGTTTGGATCTTAATAGGTTTTTGAGTATAGAGCAAGCTTTAGACCAGTCTCTAGCTCCCTCCTTTGCGAGCCAATTTTTTTATTAAAAGAAATTAAACCTCTCTTTTACTTTCTGAATTACAAAGAATATAAATATTTAATATGGAACAACCGATCAAGTCAAGCAACAGTGCATGGTTAATTATTACATATTTACATGTAAGTACGAACTATATATATATCAGGTAAGCAACAGTGATAATAACACCACCTACAACGTACGATTGTTGTTGTGTTTAAACAAATATAATAATAAACATAATATAATATTTGAGGCTATAACATATATAGCTATAACGCACCTATATATTAACTATATAAAACGCTAGCTGATCCCCAAATATCATTTGGGTGTTAGTTGCAACCAGGGGTGACAAAAAAGCTAATAGCTCGTGGTTTGATTGTGACTTGTTCGCTAACAATTTGTTTGTTACTAGACCGAACTGTTTATGAGCCAGCTCGCTACTAACTCAGTCCAGAATTAACGAGTTCAAGCTGGGGCTTAGCTTGCTCGCTAGCTATCTGGACTAGACATCAATTTGTGAATTTATATGAATTTGTATGTATTTTATACTGTATAGCTCAGTTCAGTTCGATCTAAAAAGTTTGTAGAATTTTTTTTTTCTTAAAACAAGATCCAGCCAGACCCAGCTCATTAGCTCGTGAGCTAGCTCGATCTGACTTGTCACGAGTTCAAATTGAGATTTAATAGCTCGATTGTCCTAGATCCAACTTGCTCGACTGTACATAACTCGGTCAAAAATTAACAAGCTGAGCTAGGCCTAGCTCGGACCGAGCCTTGACACCCCTGTTGCAACACCAAGGAATTGGATGCCGTTAACAATTTGCATTAAATTAATATATGTAACATATATATTCTGAGACTACCTAATTAATTTGTACCACCGCGCGGCGGGTCGATGTCATGGTTACAATTAAGTTACAACACATGGCATACATGTAAATTTTCTTTAGGGCTGTTCAACTAAGATTTTGAAGATATATATATAGAATAGATACCTTGATTGTTCCTCTTTTTGCCATGTGGGGTCATTAAGCATTGCTAAAACAAATAGAGAGAGTGTATTGAATATAGAGCTATAGTATCATATATAACCCCACTTAGAACCACTACACCTACCATTAATAGATAGATAGATCGATCATGTAATTGTGTTTTAGGTCGTTATTCCACTTATTGTGATACGCCGACGTATGCTTATTACACTTTAAGAATAAAATTACATATAATCAGGATCACATATATGCGTATAATATTGCACTAATTATATATATATTCAAAGGACTGCATGAAATGACTAAAAGGAGGCCATGATTGACCTCTGTTCTGAGAGCTGCTACGATAACCTCTCTCTCTCTCTCTCTCTCTCTCTTTGTATAGGGTAACATGCATGCACCGGTATCTTAGCTTTACTAGCTTTGCATTTTTGTTTTCTAAATTGTGATAATACCTCATTTCTGAAATAGTACAGTTTAAGATTCTTCTGCATGCTAACAATAGAAGCCGCATAATTAGAAAAACAAAACATTAATGTATGTTCCGGATGATTTACACAAAAAAAAAGAGCAGCAATTTATGTGTTTTCAAAGAACTAGCTAATTGCAAGTATATATATACAAGTATAAAATATATCTTCAATTTTCATATCCAGAAAGAAAAAAAAAACTGTAATTTAATTTCATCTAAATTATGTATACATTGAATCAATACTTGCAACACATGCATTCGGATTGCTAACATAGTTTCATTCTTCTTTGGAAAAATGATATTTAATATTACAGTATTAATATTGGTAGTATTATTATTTAATAAATTGCGGACCTGTACTAAAAAGTCTTCCTTTTTTTCTGGTTTAAGTCATTGACTTAACTAGCTAGTAACACCATTAATCGACAAAATAAAAAAAATGTATTGCTTTGTAATATTTGGTGGCATTTTTTTATATCTTGCATGTCGGTAAGATGCTTTTGCAAATTTACATGCTTTAAGTCTCAAAGGCTACAAGAATTTATTTTATTTGTGAGAATAAAAAATAACTAGTCTAGAGTAAGCTGACATATAACTTGTTATTTCCGAAAATATTTTTATTATCGATGAAAGTATTCGTGAAAATACTAACACTAAATATTTTACTCTCGCGAATAAAATAGATTCTTGCAATAGATATATATAGCTAAAAGATTTTGGTGGCAAAAGTTTGAAGAGTTGTTGAATTTCCCTATGAATGGTATATACATATCATATCACTTGGGCAGAAATTCATTGTATTCAATTAAAATTTCTGAGCAGTCATAAGTACGATGAAATTAAACTAATAGCAATAAACAACAGAAATGAAAAATTCGCATATGTAGGAATTTTTTTTTTTTTTTTAACAATGCATATCAAGAATTAATCTTTGATTTAGTAGCAAATTAAGACACATGATATATGATGTGAAATGTTATGAATTTAAAATCTGAATAAATAAAATATTTTGTTATAATAACAGAGGTATTAAATAATTAGATGGCTTGAACTCCAATTTTTATTCTAAACAATTATTACATAATAAATTTAGTGAATAAACAATTATTACATAACAATTACATCATGCTTTGGGAATTAAAGAGTGTGTTTTACTTTCCACTCATATTTCTATTTTTAAAATTCAAACAGTCGATCTGAACTTCTCAATATGATCCCTTCATATTGATATGTACTTGGAGACCAAATCTTACATTTTTTTTGAAATTTTTTACTATTTTTGAAAAATGGTGTTTTTCTGATTTTTTATTTATTATTTTATTTAATGAAAAGCTGTGATTTTCAAAAATTCTAAAAAAATAGTAAAATAATACCAAAAAAATATAAAATTTGGTCTCCAAGTACATATCAATATGAAGAGAAAATTGTGTAGAAGACGTTCGTAGTTTTAGATTTATAAAATCCTCATAGATCGTCAAAAATATTAGTTAGATTGAACGGAGAAAAAAAACCACCTCTAAAAACGTGTAAAAAATGGGTGAGTGATGTGTCTAGTTTTTTATTTACAAAAATATTTGATATCTTAGGTATAAATACTTGATGTATTATATATGAATACTTGCGTGCGCCATTTGAATTTTTTTTTTTCAAATATTAGGCGATCTCCAAATAGTAAGTGGTCCTCCCAGGCAGTTTGTAGTTGCTCAAGTAATTAATGACTAGGAGAAGAAATGAGAGAAGGTTACGGGAAATAGCTAGGTGCTTCCAATAATTTTATATAGCTCATTACATAGAAAAATGTTACAAAATTTGAAGCGGACCGACCCGCAATCAGGGGCAAATGTAAGAAGGGACAATGTAAATCAATTAATATCTATTTAAAAAAATATATATATTTATGTATAATTTTTTATATAATTTAGAGTAAAATATCATATTATTATAATATTGATTATTCTCTATAAAAAAAAAATATATATATATATATTATTGATTCTCATAGTTTGAAAACTCGTCACAACTAATCAATTTACCGAGACTTTTCCTATCTGCATTCCTGGATATTGCGAGAAAAACAGAAAAAGAAAATAAAATTACAGACTGTTAGAATAAAATCTTGTAGGAATCTTTAGTTAATAGTGATCCTATTCGTACCTTAGCACGGATGTCGATTTTGAATCCTTCGGGGAGGTATCATGAAAATGCCACATGTGCTTCCTTTTTTAATAGAGTAGGGAATATAGGTCCTCGAAATGCATGTCCTTAATTGTGTTTCTCAAGAAAACATAAAAAGTTTGCTTAATTAGAGACATACGCAGAGAATCTGATCATTTTAGGGGTCAATATAATATAATTGTCATCATTCACATCGTAAATAAATTTAAACATAGTTACTTCTATTCAAATTCAAAGCTGTAACGGAATTTATGATTCATTAAGGAGGATTAAATAGTTGCAGAGATGCCAGTGCTTCTTTGCTGGATACATTTCAGTACATGTCGCGTGTCACTAAATTAATCAATCTAATTAATGATATTCTGTGGATTTACTTTCTGTACCCTCCCCCACTTAATTAATTAAATAGCATTAATTCACATTTGTTGTAAATTACGGTTCTGTTGGACGGACACATGGGATGGGATTGAAAACGGACTTGGAATATGAGTCAAATTGAACTGAATTTTTTTTTTTTTCACACGCACAATAACTGCACCGAACATGACCTACAACTCTATAAAATTATGAACGCTACAAATTCATGATGAAAAATGAGTAGATGTATATGCATAAGATTGAACATATCAAATAATATGTTATAGGGGTGCAAACGGATCAGATGATATCCAACCGTATCCGTATTTAAAAATTAGATACGGATATTCGATATCTTAATATCTGTGCTGATACGAATTCAGATATAGTTTTGAATTTTAATTATCCATATCTGAATAGTAGATATATACCATATAGTTTAATGTATATTATAAAAATATTTATGTATATATCTACAGATATCCGATATTCGATCTGTATTCGTCTAATCTCTGATTTGTATTTGTATCCGTATCCGAAAAATAAAAGTAGATACGAATATAATTTTACCACCATCCGATCCGTAACCTGTTACGATCCGTTTGCACCCGTATTTGTTATTAAAAAAAATGAAATATTCTAGATATCATAGATTTGGTATTTTTTTTCATATGAAAATTTGTGAGCCACAGAAGATCTGGAGTAGGTAATTAATTGCACAGAATCCTTTGCAATTATATGAGTGGGTCCCATTCCGAAGCTATAATAGGGGTATAATTTGCGGCCTACACTACACCAAAACAACTAATGCATCTTTCACACTAATCACTAGATTTAGTCCCTATTCTGCTTCTTATTCCTTCCTTCCTTGTAATCATCTATTCTATTCTATTCTATTGAAAAGGACACTTAATTTAATACTAATATTTTAAATCCTACTTCCAAATTAGTTTTATTTATACTATCAATATATCTTCATCGTAGATAAGCGAATTGAGCATGCATGTATAACTCCAAATATTTTTATGTAAAATTGGCCACATTTGAGCATACCATAATTAATAGGGGGAATTTCATGTATATCCTTCAAAAATTTCAATATTACATATTTATTCTTCTAAAATTAACAATTATATATTTACCTTGAAAATTATACAAACTCACATATTTGTCCAATCTAACTCTATAACATATCAAATATTTCTAAAAATAATTAAATAATATTTTTTAAAACTTTAAAATTTATTTTACAATATTAATTAACAATATGTTGACCATTATATCATTCATTTATATTTCTTTAGTCTGTCTAAGTTCTCTTATCTTTAAGGCGTCAAATCTCCTGTCTCTTTCCAAACGTGCCAAATCACATATTTCTCCCCGTCTTCCCTCGTCGCCTCCCCTATGATAAATTTTTGTCACCTCTCGTTGCTTTAATTTTTTCATCTTCGTTTGTAGAGAGAGGTAGTAGGTTTCACGTCTTAGAGAGAAGAGAACTCAGACGTACTAAAAAGACGGAAACAAATAGGCATAATGGTCAATATATTTTTAATTAATATTATAAAAATAATTTTAAAGTTTAAAAAATATTACTTAATTATTTTTTGGAGGTATCTAATATGTTATAGGGTTAGATTGGACAAATATGTGAGTTTCTACAATTTTCAAAGATAAATATGTAATTACTGATTTTGGAGGGATAAATATGTAATATTGAGACTTTTGAAGGATACACATGAAATTCTCCCTAATTAATAATATGTTTATCATTCTAATAATTAATCCACAAATGGCTAAAGGTTAATTAGGAATATAAACTATATTTTATGACCAACTATTGCTGCAGGAAGAAATTAAGTGAAGCCTTGTGGGCTGTGGCCCTGGTTGGTATCAGTGTTGTATAAAATAATTGTTTAAATCGATTAATCGACTAATTAGTCGTTGACGGTGATCAAATTGTCACGAATTTTTCTGCTAATAGGTCAATTATTTCTGATTATAATAAATTATTTTCAATTATTCCTGATTAATCGCTTGACGATACTCTGTCCATCCGATGAGCACATACCGTTATTTACAACACTGGTTGGTATACAAAGATCTCCGATTAGGAAGGCAGTACGTCATTACAAATTATATTAAATTTTAATTGATGTTAAGTAGGTTATACAATTTATTTAATTCGTAGGTAGCGGCTAAAATTGCTTAACTTATGAATAAACATTTTTTAAAATCCGGACATAATAAAGAATCAGGAATTGAAGGATAAAGAATTGATGTTTAAAAGGGTTAAATGTAAAAAAAGGAAAATTTCATGTATACTATTTAAAAAACTCAAAATTATGTATTTTACCTACGGTTGAAACTAAAAAAATTATGTATCCAATTTATTACATTTTATTTTCAAATTTATTTTACATTTATAAACTTCCACTTTACCCTTTATTAAAAAAATATGTAGCATGTGTAAGAAATATTTATTTTTTAATTGACTAGTGATGCAAAATATGTAGGCAAATGATTCATTTATTTACTAGTGATGCAAACACATTGCATTTATGACGATTGAGTGTGCACCACAAATAGAAAAATGAATTATATGTCTTCACAAAACAGCCAATTAGAAGACTAATTTTTGCTTTCTACAGACTATATATTTTTTTTAATGAAAGGCAGAATGGAATTTCCATAAATTAAAAATCAGTTTTAATTTAAAAGATTATTAATTGAGTAAATTTGTAAGTTTTTAAATTTAGAAGGATGAGTATGATAATTTTGAATTTTAAAAGACAAAAGTATGTAATTCTATAATATTTAACGGGTATACTTTAAAATCCCAAAAAATAACTTTAAAAAACTAAGAATAGGCCTGACGTCGCCATTGAAATTATATTTTATTTTTCAATTAAAAACTTAAATGGCTCATTAAGCTCGTTCTGGGAAAAAAAAAGACTGAAGTCGAAATTTTTATTTTTCGATACACATCAGCGTTTTTTTTTATTTCAAAACAATCAAAATGCCGGTTTTAAACTTACGACCTCGGTGTTGGATTTTTTGCCATCAAAGATTAATTTGTAAATCAGTATTTTCATAATAAATCATAAATCTAAGTCCAAGTTGCTTTTGGAGACTCCGAATTTTTTTAATAACCTCATTAAATCCCTCAATTTTTTGAAAAATCGAAAAATGCCCCCAAATGCCACACTGTGTGGCGGTTGTTTCTGAAGTCGACTGCCCCCACTACGTGGGAGTACATTATCGTAGAAACTTTTTTTTTATAGATTGATAAGTATATATAGAATGAATGTTTTACAATTTGCCGAACAACTCCTAGTTTATCTTACAAAATATTCCGCACACTCAGAATTGCAATTGAAGTTTCTAAAAAATAACGATAAGTTATAAAATTGATTTCAACAGAAAAAGAGTTCCTTCATTATGCCAAGGAGTAGCAATGCCACACTTTTTTCATAAGACAAAAGTATTTAAACAAATTT
>CAXKVR010000813.1:0-22292 GCA_964058845.1 Carex sylvatica
TAGAGCTTCCTCTTTCCAAGAAAATTCAAATTCAGACTCTGGAAATGATGTTGTTGAACGTATTTGATATAAAACTTCTTTCAGAGAGTTGCTTTTGGCCAAGAATTTCAAAAATTCTGAATCTTCTATACTGCAACATTGTTTATTAAAGGGATAAGTTGGCACCACAAACTTACGTTTATTTGGCAAATCAAGAGTCCACCACTGTCAAATTTCAAAATAGTATGTACATATTTTAATCAATGATAGGTACATCATTCTATAGTTTGCATTCAATAATGCCGAATCACCCTCAAACTGCTCTCTCTTTTTTTATGTATATATTTATATTTCATTCTTACATAAGATGATTCTATCCTTCTAACAAGCACGCTTGATGAATACAACAATAATACAAGTAATTATTTTTTTTCACAGTAGGTAAAAAGTTCCTAAAAAATTAAGGAACAGATAATAGGTTACTTCTTCCCTGTTGTAACTCCAACCACAACATTGCTCACCTGAATAGCATAAAAGTCAATATTGTGATGTTTTATAAATAGCAGTCCAATATTATTTCATTGCAAATTCTTAGTGGAAACTTGGCTGATTCCAATTACCACGTGCTCCAAATTATGTGAAAATAAAAACATTTATCACATTACCAGGAAGACTTGGCTTTTTGAATATGGATTACTGTGTTTTAGAGAGCTATAAGTTCAATGACCACAATTGACCAGGTTTGTGAAATCAATAAAGAGTTGAGCATAAGAAATTACCAGCTTGCCCTTTTCATCAACCGTCATAGGATTCTCAACTACAACAGTCACATTCTGTGGTTGAGATGGAGGCTGCATTGAACAAATATTAAAAAGACAAGATTATTAGTATATTCCGTTCATATCTCATACAATGCAAACATGATAATCCCCACATTTAGGGCATTGCGTGACAATTTCCAAAATTGCAATCATAAGCATGCTATTTGAGGTTCTTAAGGGATGTATATAAAGTTTTCACTAAAGAAGACAGAAATTTGCAGGAATGCTATTACAGTATCACGAGCACCTTAAAAAAAAAGTGCTTTTCATTATGTGATCATTTATGCTTGTTCTGGTGCTTCGAGATGTTAAAATAGGAAACAATCACTGAACTGATTCTTATAAAGGTAACTAAACTTCTTTTAAACATTCCTTATATTATCCAGTAGAAGCAACAAGATGACTCCAACTATCATAACAGATCATTTAAGACAGGAATAAGAATTCGTTTAAAATTAGTACTCTGTCCATGCAGGTATTCCTATATGAAATATCTTTATTAACAAATAAAACTACAGATTAACAGCTAACTAGCAATAGGACACCATTTGTTTATCTCTAAACATTTGTAGGAGGATTGATGCAAACATGGGAACAAAGGGGCTCATTTGCAATTAAGTACTAAAATCAGGTCTTCTTGCAATTTAAGGAAGCTTACAGCAGAAGTTGATGGCGGCGGCATCAATCGAGGTTCATTAAGTCCTGGTGCCATAGGAACTGGAGGTCTCATGGGACCAAGTGGCTACCAATTATAATATATGCAAATATCAGGATAAAAATATAACAAAAGTATATTCAGATAATCAACTACTTCTACATTGGTATTTAGTTGGTTTTCGGTGCTGAAAGTCAGGTTTTTAAATTGATAGAACTAATGTATTGAAGCCATTGGATCAGCGTAGCAGGAGCTACTTGGTACCAAGATGACAATCAGCTTGCATTAGCAGTAAACAACCCCCCCACACACACAAAGTTCTATTGGGTGCTAAAGAGAATCTAACTCTAAGCCACAGAAATACATATATCCTAAATTCAAGTTCACTGTTGTTTCAATATTAAATTAATCTTAAAGTCATGGTATAAGATATTGTTCAAATGATTTTGTATTTTTCCCGACAATAAATTAATATGAACTGGATCCAACATTTGTTTTTATAGCTAATAGGTATTGTCAAAATAATAGATTAAATACGCACGGACCCACAAAGATATTGCAACATACCCCAATATTTGTAATGTAATGGCACACTGCACACTTGACGGATGACGCACCATAGGGATACATAAGTGTAATACGGCAGTGGCTGCAGTTGATCTGTGCCGCTGCCATGTTGTTGTTCACTGCACTCATAAAACCAGCATTTTTTTAGAAGAGAACTAGCATAACATGTAGGAATTTTGTCAACTATACCAGATGTTTTGATGAGAGAGAGAGATAGAGAGAGAGACCTGGTCTAACACTATTGATGGTGTGACAACATGAGCATCTAACACTGGCAGCCCCCTGATTATACATTAACAACGTATGGCAACCACAACACATAATCCGTGCCATATCTATTCCTACATGAACATACAGGCGTCATATGAAAGCAGCATCCTTTAGTAATAGTGATATAATAAAAAGATACTTATCATGCCATTATATTCACCAAAACAGCAGCACCCCAGTATGATGCCAGCTTTGGGAAAATGATGGGAGTTGGTTTGCAATCGGTTATAGTTTGAACATAAAGTAAGGTTTCACAAGTTTTAGCAACTTAAAAAAAAAAAGCTATAAATAAATCAACCAGAATGAAATAGATTAGGATTTATTGGGACAGAACAGAACTCCGGCATTACACGCAAGTATGGGCAGGATCATTTTACCAGATACTGAACAAGTACCAGTCAGTTAAGCTACCATAGCATACCACCTGTTCTCGAAACACTTCAGATGGTATACTAATCCATGGAAATAGTGAGCAGCAAAAATAAGGATTACAGCAACAAAGACATCTCAATTGCAGTACAGTTTCCGTTCTTAGCAGTCCAGTATACCGCAATATTTTGGGGAGACAATTTTGAGGACAGTTTGCTCGGTCAAGATTTGTGTACGAGAATTAAATTTTTGACTAGTAACTAACCCTACCAACCCCACCTCGCCCATACCCACCAAGCCAGTCTCAGAGATTATTGTTCATTATTAATATTCCTTTTTTTATTCTTGCACACAGGTTAAACCTCAAGAGAGAAGTAATCAGAATACTGAATAGTCATGTACAGAAAGGATAGAAAAGATAAGCAAATGAAAATAATCACTAATCGTGCAGTCAAATCCTCAAACATGCTTTTGAAGAGAGTAATCTTTGCTCTCAAAATAGTGCCATCCATCAGTATTTTTTCTCTCAATGCTTATACCTCGAGTTGGGGCCAAATAATTATGACCAACAGGGCAGGTACCGACTAAATTGCAACCGTTGGGCCAAAGAATGAATAAAAGCCAACTTTTACATAGAAATGAAATTACCATGAGGTGGTACGGGAGTAATGGTATTGCATACTGCACAGCACACGCTGGTGGCTCCTCTTGCATATATCAAAAGGCTCCTACACCCATTGCACACTATTTGACTCCCGATCCCTGCCATGCAATTTTCCCCTCTGCAAAATGTGTATAGAAGAGCACAAATCCTTAATGACAACAACATTAACTTGAGAATAAGCTACTACAAACAAGAATACCTACCTTTGGTGGCTCGAGCCATTGGCACAAATTTTGCAAAGGACCTCAGTTAATTTTAAAGGCCTTTTAACTTATATACACAGTTGGTTGGCCTCTAAAGCATGTTTACTTGACCTAAATTTACTTGAGACAGTTAAAATAAGGGCTAATTTATGCAAAAGAAAGGGTTCAAGTATAGCTTTTTTGCACAATCAACCTTGTTTTGAGCTAAATTAACAGTTGAGAATAGCTGTAATAGTTTGCAGAAGCCACTAATCTACTGCACCACTATTTTGTGGTGAAACCAGTGCTGGTAATGCACAGGCAGCTGAATTTGGGGCCTTGTCAGAACCTTCAAACTGTACATAAATAGTTCTAGACCTATGCATTGATTTGTTACGATACAGAATTCATAGATATATAAACATTATATGGAAGGTTTCGAGCATAAAATCATCTCACAACATGTAATAGACAATTAAATTGGATAGAAGTTATTGGATTAATAAAAAGATGATTTATAACTCATACACCAGATCAATGTACGATAAGAAATGAAAATAAACGCAACAGAGAGATCTAGCCTAAATTTCTCGGGACGACAGTAAAATATTCAGATCAACGGTAGAATAACAAGCGTTTGAGATTTAATAGAAAGAAACGGACCGGAATTGAAGGTGCGAATAATAAATCAATGAATCCAATCACCGGTTACTAGATTGGTACTTCAGTAAAGAATACTGCTATCCAGTTCAGATCTTAAAAAAATAGCTCTTGATTAGCAACACAGAATAAAAATTTAGCTAGCAACTAAAATATGGTCGGATTACCTCAATCGGACAGTCCGGAAGGGAAAGACGATCCGAATTAAGTGTACAAAACTCCTCAAGAAGATTAGACCGGTTTTGTCAGTGTTTGCTTCGAGAATAATCTAGCAAGGCCGCGAACGAGAGAACTGGATTTTTTTTTTTTATTAAATTAATCTTTCCCCTTTCTTGATAAAAGAATTTCCCCTTCCCAGAAGCGCGTGACGAACGAGTAATTGAGATAAGAGGCATTTGATCGGAGAAATCAAAGGCAAGCTAAAAAGTGATTTTCTGTGCTCTTATTTCTGTTCTCATTGATATAGCAGGTCATTTATTGACGAATAACCCGGATAGGGATTAGGGATTAGGGATTAGGGATTAGGGATTAGGGATTAGGGATTAGGGATTAGGGATTAGGCATCAGGGATTAGGGAAACACGTAAAAGAACCAAGGTCCAAGGGCCGGAATCTGTACGTAAAGCTGCTACATCGGAATAATATTTGGATGCTCGCGGAGCACCATCCCAAGAAACTGCTATTTATCTCCGATTTTAACAAACGGAATGTAAAAAGTACAGGAAATAAATCAGAAATGACTTGGCAATGCTTTCTTTACAGCTTTGTTATAGACAGTGGGTCACAAATAAAGTCCGGTTAGTTTGATAGATCAGATTTTATAATTTTGGAAGTCCGTCAACATTATTGTAATGCCAACAAATATTTTAATTCAGAGAAATTGCATGCTGCTAACGACTTTAACCTATTATAATTAGGGGTGTTCATTAGATCCAATTTAATCGATTTGAAACTAAACTGAGAGAGTTTAAATTAAACAGTTCAGTTTTTCTATCTAAATAGATTGATTTGATTCGGTTTATAAAATCTATTTAATTATTCAGTTTGTTTCGGTTTAAAATTTTTTTAAATTGATTATACTAAATTGACCAAAAAATTTAAACTCGTTCTCCATCTAAACCGAGCATTTTAGAATAAAAGGCAGCTAACAGTCTCCCAACTCCAATTTCCAAAAATTTCCGAATATTTTCAAAAATTATGTAAACTAATGTAGCGAATTCGGTAAACTTCAATACTAAATCCTGTAAACTAATTTAACGAATCCTGTCAACAGAAAACTTCTCATTTCTGTGTGGTCCCCAAAAACTTTCACTTTAACTACCACTTTAACCTCCACTTTAACCTCCACTTTAACAACTTTAATTGCCTTGACTGTGACCACTTTTAGAACTTTGACTAGGACCACATCTAGAAGATCTCTAACATTTTTCAAAACTAATAACTAACCAGGACAACTTTAAAATTATGTAAATAGATATATATGTAAAAAAAAAATTTGAATTTTTTTTTCATAACTTTTTTTTTCAAATTTTTTTTACAAATCTCCTTCTAGATAATACTTTTAATTATTTTCAATTCTATAAATCTTATCACATAACTCTGTAAATAGTTTTGTTTAATCTTATAGACCAGTAAAAAAAAATTCAAATTTTAATTTTTTTCAAAATTTTATTTTACTTTTCAAATTTTATTTTTTTAAAATGTAAAAATAATTCAATTTTTTTTTTAAAAAATTTTCAACATTTTTTTTCAAATCTCCTTCTAGATACTACTTTTACTTATTTTGAATTTTGTAAACTCTATAACATAATTCTGTAAATAGTTTTGTTTAATCCTGTAAATCGGTAAAAAAAATTTCAAATTTTATTTTTTAAAATTTGCATCTAAATGATACTTTCAATTGTTTTGAATTCTGTAAACATGATCACATAACTCTGTAGACAATTTCGTTAAATACTGTAAATCAATAAAAACAATTCAATTTTTTTTTAAATTCCATCTAGATGCTACTTCCAATTGTTTTGAATTCTATAAACCTTATCACATAACTCTACAGACATTTTCGTTGAATACTGCAAACCAATAAAAAAAAAATTCAATTATATATTTTTTTGAATTCTATAAACCTTATCACATGACTCTGTAGATAGTTTCATTGAATACTATAAACCAGTTTCAATTTTTTTTTACAATTTTTTTATTTTACATCTAGATGCTACTTTCAATTATTTTGAATTTTTTAAACCTTATTACATAACACTGTAAACTGTTTACATTAGTTCTGGCATCAACCATGATTAAGCATCTCCTTGTAATTTTCCCTGTTTCACCATAAAAAATGTATTACAAAGTGCCCACGTGAAAAACTGTATAGATTAAAAAATCTTATAGGTGTCCTACAAAATCTCATAAGTCATAAGTACTAGCTTTCGGAACTCAGATCCGACAATTACAAGGGAGGTGGAAACCTGTAAGTGGAGATTATTGTACTGTGTAATTGAAATTTGAGCAAATCTCCAACGTTCTTCAACCGATCAACCAAGCTTTGCAACTGGGACAAGTTTGGACCTGAACTAAAGTCTGAAAATAATATAAAGACATGTTTATAAAGTTCAAAAAATAAATCTGTTTTCATATATATTTATTTGATCTGAACTAAAACTAAAATTTTAATCTATTTATTTGATTTGTCTTTTTGTTTAAAGAATGTTCTTCATAGCTCACACGTGTTCATAATGGTCAATCATCTATAATATGAAATGAATAAAACCACATTCTTTGAGTAATTGACCCGAGGGAGCTCTTTAAATAAGAAACAAACCTCACGATTCCAAGGGCCTTTAATAAGCTCAGAATTGTGAACCTTTTGCCAGCGACAAAGGCAATGCACCTCAGTTCTAACAGTGTTTGGAATACAGGGGAAAACTGGTAAAGTGCTAAAAAATAGTAATTTTGTATTCTTAAGATATAAATTTCCAAAATAGCTAATAAAGAGATAGAAAATGCTATAAATGTAAAATTTGAGTCTAATTTATTTGTTTTTGTGTCCTCTATTCATCTATTGTCTTGGTTTTCTCAGGTGGCCAGTCCAACTATCATTTATGTTCTGATTTTATTTGCTGGTCATTTAGGGTAGCTCTTGTACCAGTTGGGTACTCATTATACCATACTTGTGTCAACTACAGGTACAATCACTCAATCTTGTTCATAGCTCTGTTGAGATTGAACTCCACTTTCTCATCCCCAATCCGCAGAGTCAGAGTTTCATTCTCCACATCAATGAGTGTTCGAGTTGTCTTTAGAAATGGCCGTCCCAGAATGATGGGGATTTCCTTGTCCTCCTCCATCTCCATCACCACGAAATCAACGGGTATAAAGAATTTGCCTACCAGAACCAGCACGTCCTCCACTATGCCAATTGGTAGCCTGAAAGAAGAATCAGCAAGTTGCAGAGTCGTGCGCGTGGGTCTGAGCTCGCCTACTCCCATGCGCTCAAAGATGGTGCGTGGCATGAGACTCACGCTGACCCCTAAATCACATAGGGCTCGCTTGATGGTAGCGTTCCCGATTTTGCAAGGAATAGAGAATTTACCCGGGTTTTCTAGTTTCGATGGAAGCTCACTACTCAAGATTGTGCTGCACTGCTCTGTCAATTTCACCGTCTCTCGTTCCCCTAAGTTTCGCTTGTTTGAGAAAATATCTTTGATGAACTTAGAGTAGGTAGGTATTTGAGTCAGAACGTTGGTGAATGGAATGGTAATGTTCAGCTGCTTGAGCACTTGGATGAAACTGGCAAATTGTGCATTGAGTCTGGACTAAGCTAGCCTCTGGGGAAAAGGTACAGGAGGTCGGTAGGGTGGTGGTTTCTCAACCCCCTTCATTCTCTGACTGTCTGCCTCCTTCTGCACGGCCCGTATGGAGTATGCACGGTCCGTGTTCTCGATGGTTTCGACTGATTGTATGGGCTTTGCACGGTCAGGGTGTTCAGGTGCTTTAAGAGATGAGCTCTGCACAGTCCGTATGGGATCTGTACGGTCCGTGTGATGGGCTGTTAAGTCAGTAGAGGCGGCATGACCCTGATAATGAGTCCCACTTTGCAGTGTGATGGCCTTGACCTCTCCCCTGGGGTTGACCTCTGGTTGACTAGGTAGTCTTCCAGGATGTGGTTGACTAGGGGTGGCTTGGTGACTCATCTGCTCCAACATCAATTTATTATGAGCAACTAGTTGAGCATTCATCGTTTACATCTGTTGCATTTGCTCAAAAATTATCTGGTTCATCTTCCCTTGCTCATGCATGAAATCACTCACAGTGGGAGCGATATATGGCTTGGGAGGACCGAATTGAGATGCTTGGTTGTTTGAGATGGGAAATGAAGCATTATGGGAAGTTCCGGTTGTTATTGTTGCTGCTCAAGGGGTTGTTGAATAGTGGTTTTGGAAAGTGGAATGATTTATTGTTGAGATAGTTTACTTGCTCGATTTTTTCATCCTTTTGTACTAGTGGGCAATACTTATAAGAGTGCCCCTTGTCTTCACACATGACACATGGTTGTGGTTGATGGTTGCTGACTGCATTCACACTCATCTTGTCAAAAGCCTTCTACATGGCATCCAGCTTGGCAGATAGTGCTGTGATATGATCAACTTCGAAGCGGCCGCCACCTCCAACTCGAGTGTTGTCGCGGCCAGACCACTGCTGGTTCTGAGCCATGTTGTCGATCAGGTTCATGGCATTATGAGCGTCCCTGTCCATCAGGGTTCCACCTGCAACAGCATCAACAGAAGTACGAGTACTTTCTGTTAGACCATCATAAAAAGTTTGAATCAACAGCCAATCAGGAATACCAAGATGTGGACAAGAGTATTGTAATTCTCTAAACCTTTCCTAGGCTTCGTTTAGGGGTTCATCAGACCTTTGCCTGAAACTGTTCAGTTGTATTTTTACCTTGGCAGTTCTTTTGTGAGGGAAAAACCTAGTTAAAAATAAATCAGACAATACCCTCCAGCTGGTAATAGAATCTCTTGGTAATGACCCTAACAATTTCTTGGCCTTATCCCTAAGTATGAAAGGAAATAAAGCAAGTATGATATAATCATTAGTCGCCCCATTGATTCTGATAGTTGTGCAGCATTCAAGAAAAGTTTGAAGATGGGCATGTGGGTCCTCATGATCCAAGCCATAGAATGTGTTCTGTTGCACTATGTTGATCATGCCAGGGTTAAAGTTCGGCTGGTATCCGACAATCCTTGGTAGCCTTATAGTGCCTCTCACGTCTCCAGCCCGAGGCACATTGAACTCGCGTAGGGTTCTTGGTATGGAGTCATGCATGTCCTCATCTTCTTGATCGGTTAGATCTTCCTCCCTGTCTTTCTCCCCAGCACTCTTTGAGCCCAGGCTCGGGTGTTCAGAGTGCACGGACTGTGTGTCTCTTACACGACCCGTGTAAGGAAGTTGTTGACCAGGGGGTACGACTGTTAGATTCGGGTCTGAAAGAGTAGCCATGTTGAGAGGTGGTTGTGCAGGAACAGGTGGGTCTGGAGGAGTTACACGGGCCGTATCAGATGTTGTGCGGTCCGTGTCAAGAACTGGTCCCCTACTCCTCAAATGGTAATCGCCCTTTGGAGGTGGTATGAATTCCAGCTTGTTCCTAAGAGAGATAAAAAAAAGAACAGAAAAGATACAGATTAAAATCTAGATTAACTAAAGTAAGCAAAAATCCATAAAATAAATGATGTCGTCCCCAGTAACGGTGCCAAAAACTTGTTCACACAAAAGCGTATAGTGAAGGATTTCATGATGCGAATCGAATAAAATAAAAAAAATTTAATCCGATAACATCTAAGATCGTTCTATTATAGCTAATTTATCCATGTCGTAATCATATACATATTCCTACAAGAGGAAATTGTATATCATACCTATGATCTTTAACGTAGCTTGATTCCTCTGAGGTTCACCTTGAATCCGAAACAAGAACGGTGTCGAATTCGTGCTAGCGAACTCTCTTCCGCGTCTAGCTTTTCACCCGTCTATTAATCGATTGTATAATCAATCGATATATATTTTAGCAAAAAATGTTTTGGAGGAAAAACTCTAAACTCACTTGAGAGAGAGAAAAGCCATACCTGATGTATATATTTATTTCTATTATTTACAGCTATTAAAAACATAATTAGACTCTTTAAATTCGTATTAAAACATGAACAGAATTCGAAAACAGCACATCAACTTCTGACCTTTCGTTACTAAAACTATCACAACTTTCTGTAGGAAATTCCAAACGACTTGAAACTTTCACCGTTGGATTCTACATTCGAAGGGCTACAGAAATCATAGATCATACGCCCAGATTGGTTAATGTTTGCCCCTTCAAATGCTCATTCAAAGTTGCCTTAAAATCTGTCCATTTTGTAATCCGAATTTAATGGTCATAATCAATATTTGTTTGGGCTTATTCTCTTCTCAATTTGCTAAAATATGTTTTGGGCTTGGGCTTGGGCTTGAAATATATATTTCATAATATTCACATATTATGATATGTGCAACGAATATTATTCTCATAATATGCACATTACAATATATATATTTATTTCCCTGCTAGTTAGCCACATCATGTGACATAATATTTATTTCTTGTTTCCCGTTCAGTTGGTGTGACCTATATTGAGGATCTATATTATATTGGAAATGAAATAAAATATTTAATTCCATAAACTGTAAGCGGTATTCTAGCTATACATTACAGCTACCCAAATAACATAGACGTTTAGTAATCCTTTTACGAAACGCGATCCTTACAGTAATGTAACTTTTGTCATTACTTGTGTCCATTTCTTGCCTTATGATATTCTGATTAATATACAAAGTAGGACTGTGTCATCTTTGTATTATAATCATTTCTTGATTTCTATTAAGCAAATTATAAAATTATAACTGCACTTCAGTTATATTGGATCCATTTATAATTCTACTTTACCAAGGGGCCCAAAATATCATTTCTCATTATTAATGAGTGGCAATGATGCTATTGACATATATCATTTTCCCGCACAAGTTACATATAAAGAACTATTATTTTTATCACCACTTCTTGCAAGTAGCTTTTAATAATAATTACGTTGTACATTCCTCATGTGAAAATAATATATGTCTCAATCTTGAAATCAGAGACACGATGAAAACATTAATGACACTAACACAATATAATGTTTCATCTATTAGGTCTGTTCAATATATGAAGCATTTCATATATTCGTGTTATTAAATAATAATCTTTTATCAACGTTTGCAGAACTACAACGTACTTTTAATCAACACGACAGTCTTATATGTCATATTAGTGTTCCTGCTAATATGCAAGACCTGTGAACATTTTAGTGTTGTATATTTATTTACTTAAAGTCCTGCAGTTCAAGACCAAGTGCATCTTCTTGAACACTTCTAAATATAAATATAAAACTCATGGAACAAAATGTAAATCACATTCAATTCATAAATATAACATATATAAAAGATAATCAACAAATGATAACTTTTAGAACACAAATCTAACAATCTCCCACTTGTTCTTAAAGTTACATCTTATACATTCATATGTATTAACTTAAAAAAAACTAGAGTTGCCTTCTGACTTAATCAGCTATCTCTATCCATTCTCCATGTTCCTTTAGACCCATGGAATCAAAGTGGACTTCGCTCTTGGCTTGAGATAAAGGCTTTGTTAGCGGATCTGCTGTGTTGCTATCCGTGTCCACCTTTAATAATTTTATTCTACCCTCTTCTATGAAGTCTCGAATGACAAAGTATTTTCTATCCATGTGTTTGATCTTGTGGTGTGCCTTCGGCTCCTTGATTTGCGCAATAGCTCCACTATTATGGCAAAACAGCTCCAATGGTCCTTCGATGGAAGGTACCACATTAAGTTCCTCAATGAACTTCTTGATCCAAACACCCTCTTTGCTGGCTTCAGCAGCAGCCATCACCTCTGATTGGGTTGTTGAGTCAGCCGTTGTTGATTGTTTGAAACTTCTCCAACTAACGGCACCCCCATTCAAAATGAAAACATACCCAGATTGCGATCGCTTATCATCATAATCGGTCGCAAAACTTGCATCGGCGTAGCCTTCTACAACGAGCTCCCTTTTTCCCCCATACACAAGAAACTTATCCTTAGTCCTGTTAATATACTTGAGGATATTCTTGACCGCAGTCCAATGAGCAGGACCTGCATGGGCTTGATGACGACTTGTCATACTCAGAGCATACGCGACATCAGGTCGCGTACACACCATAGCATACATGATGGAACCAATTGCAGAAGCATATGGTACATCCTTCATGATTTCAATGTCTTTACGTGTTGTAGCACACTGAGACTTGCTAAGTGTTACACCTTGAGTCATTGGCACATTTCCTTTCTTGGAATTCTGCATGTTAAACCGTTTCAACACTTTGTCAATATACGTACGTTGACTTAAGCCAATGAGTTTCCGAGACCTATCTCTATATATCTTAATACCCAAAATATATTGGGCCTCACCCAAGTCTTTCATTGAGAAAATATCTTTCAATGAAGATTTTATTTGCTCCATTAAGGGAATAAAGTTTCCTATCAATAGTATGTCATCAACATATAAGACCAAGAAAAGTACATAGCTCCCACTGACTATCTTGTATACACAAGGCTCTTCCTTGCTTTGGACGAATCCAAGGCGTTTAACCTCGTCATCAAAATGCTTGTTCCAACTCCTAGATGCTTGCTTTAGTCCATAAATGGACCTTTGAAGCTTGCATACTTTACCACCATTACTTGGATCTTCAAAACCCGGAGGTTGTACCATGTACACGTCCTCTTCCAAATTCCCGTTAAGGAATGCTGTTTTGACATCCATTTGCCATATTTCATAGTCATAATATGCGGCAATGGCTAGTAATATCCGAATAGACTTAAATATTGCAACAGGCGAGAAGGTTTCATCATAGTCAATCCCTTGAACTTGACTAAACCCTTTCGCTACAAGTCTTGCCTTGTATGTTGTCATGTTTCCATCCATGTCCATCTTTCTCTTGAAAACCCATTTGTTTTGAACGGTTTTCTTTCCTTGAGGAAGATCTACCAAGGTCCATACTTGGTTGTCATACATGGATTGCATTTCAGATTTCATGGCTTCATACCATGATTTTGAGTCATCTCTATTCATTGCTTCTTGAAAGGTCGTCGGATCTTCGGTATCTATTACCATGATCTCATGAAGTCCTAGATAGAAATCGGGTTTCTTTCTAGGTCTTGTTGACCTTCTTAGTTCTTGTGGCTCTTCCTGTTCATCCTGAGTCTCTTGAATCTCTTGCACAATCTCTTGTGAAATTGGTTCAATACTGGATTGAACACTATGTGGTGATGTGTGAACCTCTTCCTCAATAGGTTGAGGAACCTGTTTACTCATGCTCCCACTAGCCATAGGAACTATGGTTGGGATACTTCGATCTGTATCAATATTATCCATAACATGATCGAGGTCTTGTAGTGTTTCTTGAGTTTCTTCGAGTATTACACTACTCCCACCACTTTTAATTCTTTTGAGAAACTCCTTCTCTAAGAAAATTGCACCCATTTCAACTAATATTTTGTTAGTTGACTTGTGCCAAAAGTAGTATCCTTTCGTTTCTTTTGGATAACCTATAAAGAAGCATTTATCCGCTTGGGGTTCTAGCTTGGTTGTCATCAATCGTTTGACGTAAGCTTCGCATCCCCAAATCTTGAGAAAAGACAAACTAGGAATTTTCCCTGTCCATAACTCATAAGGAGTTTTCTCGATGGATTTAGATGGAATGATGTTCAGTGTGTAAGCTGTGGTTAGTAATGCATGTCCCCAAAAATAAAGAGGCAATTCTGTCTGACACATCATTGATCGAACCATGTCGAGCAATGTTCTGTTTCTCCTCTCGGATACACCATTCCATTGAGGTGTTCCGGGTGGAGTCAATTGTGGTATGACACCACATTCTTTTAGATATGCACCAAATTCATTACTCAAATATTCTCCTCCACGATCAGTTCGTAGAGTCTTAATTCTCTTATCTAGTTGGTTTTCTACTTCATTCTTGAATTCTTTGAACTTGTCAAAGGATTCGCTCTTATTCTTCATTAGATAAACATAGCCATAACGACTATAGTCATCTGTGAAGGTAATGAAGTATCTAAAACCATCTCGTGCACTAGTTTTCATTGGCCCACATATATCGGAATGTATTAATTCCAATAAGTCTTTTGCCCTTGTACCTTTCTTCTTGAAAGGTTTCTTTGTCATTTTTCCTACTAAGCAAGGTTCGCATGTCTCGATTTCATCATAATCAAGGAGACCAAGAAGATTACTTTCTTGTAATTTCTTTATGCGTTTCTCGCTTATATGACCTAGGCGGTAGTGCCATAAGAGAATCTTATTTTCATGAGATACTTTGAGTCGTTTGTTATTGACATTTAGAATATGTTTATCATTCACTTCAAGCAAATATAAGCCATCCTTAATAGTAGCATTTGCATAGAAAATTCCATCTTTTGAAATACTCATACTCGAGTTTGAAATAGTAAATGCATACCCATCCTTGTCCAAACATGACACGGACATAATGTTTTTACATATATACGGAACATAATAAACATTATTCAGAATAATTATTAAACCACTAGATAAATAAAGGTGAATCGATCCAATGGCCATTGCTGAGATGCTAACACCATTGCCCACCTTCAAAGTGACTTCTCCTTTCTTGAGATGTCTTCTATCCATTAGTGCCTGCATATTTGCACAAATATGAGCACATGATCCAGTATCAATTACCCAATCATGAATAGAGGTGGTTAAATTAACTTCAATAACATAGATACCTTTCTGAACCTTGGGGCGCTTGCGTTCTATTTTGCCACTGTCCAAGTCAGCCTTGTATTTAGGACAATTCGCCTTGAAGTGTCCTAACTCGTGGCAATAAAAGCACTCTGTTTGCGGAGTTGGCGAATTTTTCTTTTTGCCTTTAGAGGTGCTCGCTTGAGCTCCTCCTTTTCCTTTGTTCATTTTGGGTATCTTCTTTTTGCCCTTTCCTTTGTGGACCCTTTTGCTGTTTTGGGAGATTGCAAGAACATTCTTCTCTCCCTTGTGCCTGTTCATATCAGCCTCTGCCTGCTTCAATGTCTGATGGATCTCATCCAAGGTCATTATTTTTCACGCAAGTGAAGATGCATGACTACATCTCTGTAAGATGGAGGCAATGAACCAAGGATTATATCCTCAGCCGAGTCAACGTGCATTGGAGCATTGAGCTTCTCCAATTTCTCGAGGTAACCCAGCATTTTTAACATGTGCTGGTTGACGGAAGACCCTTCCGCCATGTTGCACCTAGTGAATGCTAGGGTGATCTTTGAACGCTCTTTACGAGCATTCTCCAGGAACATTTTGGAGAGACGTTCGATTATCTCTTTTGGAGAATTGTTTATGAATTTACGAGTAAGTTCAGTTGCCATACTCGCCAACATGAGACCTTGAACGTTCAGTTCGTCCTTGCGGTACTTTTCAGACACAGCCTTTTCTTCATCAGTGGGTTCTGTACCTAGTACTGGTGCATCTTCAACCAGCACATCTGTAAGATCCTCCGACCTGATGATTAGTTGGAGTTTGAGTTCCCAATCGAGATAATTGGAACCATCACACTCCAACGGGCATTTTTCGAGGATGGAACGGATAAGCATGTTGTTTGCCATTCTAAATAAAATTAAAATTAAATGATTTCATGTTAATATTTATGTAAAACTTGTTTAAATAAAACTCATACTACATTTTAAAGTGTCCTATATATAGTATATTCAAGATCCTATCATAAATAAATCGACCTTATCCGATTTATAAATTTAAGGTAAGTAATCTTTTACTAATCATAACCTTTAGAAATTCTTTTGCAATCTTTTGCAATTTAATTTCTAAACTTTATGATTCTTGTTGTTCATTAAGAAATATTTCTTTTACTAAATGATTTTCCCGAGACTTCAAGCCTAGATCTTGACTTCCCTTTAAGCAAACTCATCTTATTTGGTCAATATGATTGGTCATACTATCTCCATAAAATAAATGTACCAAATGCCTCACATCTAATCCATTTATCAATGGCTTGATAATATATCCTAACATATTCCACAATTTCTAAAGATTAAAAATTACACTCATGCATATTTTTAATCCTTAGCTTAAAGTGGATAAAATGAGAAGGAAAAATACTTAATTTTTCATTGGACATTCAAATGTGACTATAGTTTGGTAGGTCATGTATTCATACACCCATACCTATCCTAACATATCATTCACATAAATTCATAAAGCACAAAACATAACACAATCACAAACATTTGCGAGTTTGTATGCCTCTGCGCCCTTTTCTTCATCCATCGCTATGTCTTCTTGCACCATCGGATGAAAATTTGCATAAAATAAATATGCAATCCCAAACTTTATTTATAAATCCTTTCAAAATTTGCTAAGTGCAAGTATTAGGAACCCCTCTCATTCTCACAAATGCATATGATGTAAATAAATAAATAAAAGGCATCCTATACATAAATTGCCTTTTGTGCCTAATTAATAACCGCTTATTAAACTTGCTTACAATCAAACATGCACATCACATAAAATTTACATCACACAAGGCATTGAAATGAGACATACAAACTCGGTTCCCTACAAAACAAAATTGAATAGATATTGCATACCGATGCACTATTTTGTACCATTTAACTAATTTCCTTTTCTCAAGTAATTGCGGTTCTCTAAATTATTTAAATCCCATAAAATTATTTATAACTCTCTGTTACAATTCAACAATAATTTTGTACCATAGTTTGAAATATAATCCTTTAATCATTTAAAGGAAAACACAAACCGTTATAAAAAAAACTGCGCACTGTTTCCCATCTTTTTTTTTTATTAAAAACCGTAACATTTTTGTATAGGAAAATTATATTATTTAAAAACTAGACTTCCTTATCTAAATTTAGAAACTGGTTTCATTCAAATACAATAAACCGATTGAGAGAAATCGTAATTTGAATTCCAGCTAAAAACAGTCGATGTTGCTGGAAATTCCAGCAGCGCACTGTTTTTCTTATTTTTGATTGGCCCTATAGATCTGTCCAAAAACCTTGATCTATATTATTATTCTATTCTAAACATCTTCTATTGATGTAAGAATTTTAGAATACACAAAAATAATTAGCAAGTGAGCCTATGACAATTTTACAAATTGATTAAAAATTCAATACCGCAATTTTCTCAGAACCGCAATACAAAAGAACAATTAATTAAGCACTTATGTAATAAAAAATTACATAATAAAATAGTCTAATTAGCATAATAGAAAACCTTGCGCTCTGATACCAATTGAAGGATTTCATGATGCGAATCGAATAAAATAAAAAAAATTTAATCCGATAACATCTAAGATCGTTCTATTATAGCTAATTTATCCATGTCGTAATCATATACATATTCCTACAAGAGGAAATTTTATATCATACCTATGATCTTTAACGTAGCTTGATTCCTCTGAGGTTCACCTTGAATCCGAAACAAGAACGGTGTCGAATTCGTGCTAGCGAACTCTCTTCCGCGTCTAGCTTTTCACCCGTCTATTAATCGATTGTATAATCAATCGATATATATTTTAGCAAAAATGTTTTGGAGGAAAAACTCTAAACTCACTTGAGAGAGAGAAAAGCCATACCTGATGTATATATTTATTTCTATTATTTACAGCTATTAAAAACATAATTAGACTCTTTAAATTCGTATTAAAACATGAACAGAATTCGAAAACAGCACATCAACTTCTGACCTTTCGTTACTAAAACTATCACAACTTTCTGTAGGAAATTCCAAACGACTTGAAACTTTCACCGTTGGATTCTACATTCGAAGGGCTACAGAAATCATAGATCATACGCCCAGATTGGTTAATGTTTGCCCCTTCAAATGCTCATTCAAAGTTGCCTTAAAATCTGTCCATTTTGTAATCCGAATTTAATGGTCATAATCAATATTTGTTTGGGCTTATTCTCTTCTCAATTTGCTAAAATATGTTTTGGGCTTGGGCTTGGGCTTGAAATATATATTTCATAATATTCACATATTATGATATGTGCAACGAATATTATTCTCATAATATGCACATTACAATATATATATTTATTTCCCTGCTAGTTAGCCACATCATGTGACATAATATTTATTTCTTGTTTCCCGTTCAGTTGGTGTGACCTATATTGAGGATCTATATTATATTGGAAATGAAATAAAATATTTAATTCCATAAACTGTAAGCGGTATTCTAGCTATACATTACAGCTACCCAAATAACATAGACGTTTAGTAATCCTTTTACGAAACGCGATCCTTACAGTAATGTAACATTTGTCATTACTTGTGTCCATTTCTTGCCTTATGATATTCTGATTAATATACAAAGTAGGACTGTGTCATCTTTGTATTATAATCATTTCTTGATCTCTATTAAGCAAATTATAAAATTATAACTGCACTTCAGTTATATTGGATCCATTTATAATTCTACTTTACCAAGGGGCCCAAAATATCATTTCTCATTATTAATGAGTGGCAATGATGCTATTGACATATATCATTTTCCCGCACAAGTTACATATAAAGAACTATTATTTTTATCACCACTTCTTGCAAGTAGCTTTTAATAATAATTACGTTGTACATTCCTCATGTGAAAACAATATATGTCTCAATCTTGAAATCATAGACACGATGAAAACATTAATGACACTAACACAATCCATATAATGTTTCATCTATTAGGTCTGTTCAATATATGAAGCATTTCATATATTCGTGTTATTAAATAATAATCTTTTATCAACGTTTGCAGAACTACAACGTACTTTTAATCAACACGACAGTCTTATATGTCATATTAGTGTTCCTGCTAATATGCAAGACCTGTGAACATTTTAGTGTTGTATATTTATTTACTTAAAGTCTTGCAGTTCAAGACCAAGTGCATCTTCTTGAACACTTCTAAATATAAATATAAAACTCATGGAACAAAATGTAAATCACATTCAATTCATAAATATAACATATATAAAAGATAATCAACAAATGATAACTTTTAGAACACAAATCTAACATATAGTACGAAGTTTCAGTACAGCAAGCTGCACCTTTTAACATTTAATACACCTTCGATTCAGACTGCAAGTGCAGAGTCCTATCGAGTAGTATATCGTCGGGTATCGATCACAGGGACGGTTCAAATCTAAACCATACTCTACTTAAATCAATTAAAGACTAGAAGTGATAAAATATTAGTTTTTGGTATTTAAGTTCCTAATCAGTTCAATGACAATAATTAAATGAAAGAAAGTAAATAAACTTGGTTTAAATCAATATTAAAAGGTGTTTCCAGGGTTTCAATCTTATCTCAGTCCCTGATACGGACCGTGTAGTTTCGTATCAGGTTACATGGGTCGTATACTATCGTAAACGGGTCGTGTGGACTTCGAGTTAATGCACCAGTCACTGTTTCTTTACGTGGTTCCTTTGTGTAGGGTTCAACTGACCAGACATAATATTTCTAAACCTCAACTGTCGTATGTTGGTTCATTAACTTGGTATGAAATTTGCAATATCTACCATCTTTGGGCTCTAAACCTCAACTGTCGTATATTGGTCCGAGTTACCTAGTTACTTGTTTGGAATACTAAAGGTAACCTCTTATCCATTGATAAGAGAAAATGTTCACCTTCCGGCTACTAGTTGGTTTCACCTGTCGGATCACTAATCTTACCTTATGTACTTAATCTGGTTGAAAGATCAAATTAGACACAGTACCTTATAGATGAGGCCTCATCTAGTGGTCAAACCAAATAATAATCAAACAATCCAAACTAAGCAATTAAAATCAATCACAATCAAGCAAACACAAATTTCAACGTAAAAATCCAATAACTAGATGCAAAACAAAATATTCGATTACATATTAACCCTCTAAACAAATAAAACTACTCAAACATAGTACTAAAACAGATAACAAAGATAAAGGAATAATAATTCATTCTAAAACCCGAAGTACAATGAAGATCCACAACAAAACTCGCGTCTTTTGCTTCTCAACTTCGTCTCCAAGCAATAACCGTCAATCTCAAACCCTAGAAATGTTTCTCTGCTCCAGAATTACCTCCATGGTGCAAGAAAATCCCGTTTATATGGTCTTTGGCCGACTTTCCTTCCTTCAGACTTCTTTCCAAAATTCTAGATTTCTTGCCATATTTTGTCTGACACGACCCGTATCAGAATTGACACGGACCGTACAGAATTTCTAGAAATGCCTCTTTTTCTCAAATTTTAGATCTTCTCGCAAGCTTTCCGAAAAGTGGTCATACACTCAAAACGGAGCTACGAGTCAAAATCTATGACTATTTTAAGTTCGGATGCTGAAATTTCAACGGGTACGGTAAGCGTCAGGTGGAAGTATATTCAGACCCGTACCCATCACAAATTATCCTTACCTATTGATGTGATATTTTCTATATCTCTTACGCAAGTAATAAATCCTAGTTTATACTCAATTTGGTTGCAAGTGTACAACTTAGTCAAGTAGTACTTAGGGATCGTCTCCACAGGGACAAGTCGAAATATCAATTCTAACCTAACGATTTAATTTAGTAAAAGTGAAGTAAAAAGTGTTTTGTTTGTTTAAGAGGTTTGTTTGGTAGTGATTGAACTGAATTAAACTAAAGTCTTAAAGTGAAATTTGGTTTTAAACAAGTAAGAGAAATTAGGGTTTCTTAGGGTTCCTATCCACTAATGCCGTGATTAATTGGTTTGTTAAATTTGATCTTATATTTATGAAGGCACAGTTGGATGTTGTAGGTACAAAGTGATATCTCTATATTAATACCATCTTCAAATTAGAATAAACGTCACCTCTCGGTACTTGGCTACACTAATATAAAGTCATTAAGTTCTTACTGTCCCAATTTATCTAGAAAGCTATTCGTCACCTCTCGGTAATTGGCACAATTCTCTAAACTATTGGGTAAAGCCCGTATAAGACACGCGTCACCTCTCGGTACTTAGCCTATCAAATACCCTATTCCTTATGGTCGAGACTTAATATTCAATTTCTCAATTGCAAATACCAAATCCTAAGATTTCATGTGATTTCGATTAAGTCTTCACAATCAATTAAAATAAAGAATAGATCATAATAAAGAACAAGAAGATATGAAATAAAACCAACTAAATCATAACAAGAGTTTCAATTACAGCCCTAATTAACCCTAGAAAAGTCCTTAGCCGATCATGGCTAAGGCACAAATGAAATTAAAAGAGTTCAAAGAGTTTCAAAAGCAAGAAAGATAATAAAACCAGTGGATGAATGATGTTCTTTTCTCCCTTCTTTCTCTCCTTTTTCTCCTCTCTTTTCTCTCTTCTTTTCTGTCTAAAAACTCCTCAAATTTCGTCCCTAACTGTTCTAATTTATCCCCCTCTACAAATCCTAAAATAAAATAACTAAAAATAATAAATTCGGGCTCTGAACCGACTTATTGCGGCCCGCAGTAGAGTTGGTTGCAGGCCGCAATGAATGGAGGTAGTTAACACCTTGTCGCGCAGAAACTATAGAATTCATTACGGGCCGCAATGAATGTGGTTACGGGCCGCAATGAATGTGCAGGAATGAAAGGGCTCTGACTTGTTTTGTTACGGGCCGCAATGGGAATCACTTCGGGCCGCAATGGCATTGACAGTTGCTCCAATCTTCGTGCTGACTTGCTACAAATTACCCGTTTTGCTCCGTTAAGCTCCAAATACTTGATTACCTGTAAAATAAACATAACTAGGGCAGTAACTTGAACTTTCGGACATTTTTACCTAATTAAACCTAATTTAACTAAAACTTAGCTTAATTTACATAACTAACCCTAGATTTCAATAGATATGATTTCGGTTTATCACCTATACCTTACCCGTACCCGTTACAATTTGCATTACCCGTACCCTACCCTTACCCATTGTAGTTGTTGGATAACGAAACGGTAGCGGGTAAATAACGGTT